>NW_020771242.1:1455-14757 GCF_900518735.1 Pseudonaja textilis | reverse complement strand
GAGTTGATCTGGACCACAATATAACACAGCATTCTTCATTACTTTTTTAGATCAATGCTGTAATTCCTTCAGAGGCTCTGAGTGATAAAAGGAGATTCCCCTTTTTCCACCAGATGCTCCCCAAAGAAGGATTCCACTACCCAGCAATTGTCCAGCTGCTCCTCCATTTCAGATGGACCCTGATTGGCCTCTTTGCTTCAGACACAGAAAATGGAGAGAATTTCATGAGGACTTTCCCTCCGATGCTTGTCAGGAATGGAATTTGTGTGGTTATATCACAACGATTCACAATAACTGGACATGTAGCACCCCTCAGGGAGGCCCTTTCTAAGTGGAGATGAGTCAATGTCTTTGTTCACTTCATAGAATTTTTTTCCATCTGGAACTTAGTTTTTCTTTTCCATGAAGCACTTATGCATTTGCCAGGACCCATTGAAGGTAAAGTCTGGATCCTCACAAGTTTTGCAGAGTATCCAATAGACAAGGACATACCTCTCAAATACATCCATAGTATTTCGAATTTTGGTTATCTGGTGAAAAAAAGGCCAACAGATGCTGCCTTTGAACCCCATTTCTTTGTGGAAGATCAGTTTCAAGATCATTATTTCCACTGTTCCCTTTCCAAGCACGTCTTTTCTGTCAAAGGCCACAGAAGATGCACCCAGAAAGCCCCACTGGAGACCCAGGAGAAAAGAAACAGGAAACGGATCATAAATGACCATCATCACTACAGTATCATTCAGACTTTGGCCCAGGCCATGAATGCCGCTTACTCCTCCAGATCGAGGAGGGGGAGGAAGGAGGGAGAAAAGAGGTTGGGGGCTCTGAGGCTGCAGCCATGGCAGGTATGGGAGGTCCCAATAGGGATCCATTCATCTGAGATCCTTTGGAGAAGGAAACCAAAGGAGAAGGAGGGGAACATCTCAACCTTCTTGTGCTGCAAAAGGTCAAGAGATTTGCACCATCTAATTGCTCCTGTCTGACGCTCCAGAATAACAGGGAACAGATCTGAAGTTTCTGTCTAGCGTCTGTTGGAAGAAATCTCCTTCTTGGTTCAGTACCAAGTGGGGAAGAAAGACGCTGGAAACATGGTGACTGCTTGGAAGATGGTTTAATGGTGGACAGGAGCACATGCCTTGGTTGAGGAAAGAAGGGCTGAGATGCTGAGAGTGCAACTGTTTGATGCCCTCTGTTGGGATTTGAATTGGAGCTTGTATTCTGATTGGTTGTCAGACTCCCATGGGGCCATGCAGGGGCAACTCTGTAGGCTGTCCTGAGTCCCAGGCTTGGTTGAGCCTCGCTGGATGATGGTGATGGCTTTGGGCAATTCCTTTTGAGCTTTACCTGGAGTAGATCTTTGTTATGTAAAATAGAGTGGCCTAGGCCAGAGTAACGGTCCATTAGCAAGTGGGGGAGGGGGCTGAGTTTCAGGCTCTCTGAGTTTCTACTTTTCTTTTTAGGGAAATGTATTGTGTCTTTTTAGTATATCCTGAACTATTTCATTTTCCTAGGAGAGGGGAGGGTTTTAACTCCCAACACCTCTTTCCATCATTGGAAGAGTGTTGAATCCTCCCTTGTCCAACTGAGAGATTTTGTAAGTTGGAGAAGCTGCTCTCATAATCTCCTCCTTGTCTTCTCTCAAGACTCAGTTTCAGGTTGCAGTCAAGTACGATTTGGGGATTGTTTTCATAAATATGTATTTATTTACAAATAACTCAAGATGGCAAATGTCTCCAACACAGCTTCCTCCTTCATCCAGTCCACTTTTAGTACAGTCAGAGACCAGTATTACAAATAATAATAATAATAATGGAGAAAAATAAAAATAAACGACAGTCAAGGGGCAGTTAGAGTCTGCCTAATGCTGAGTCATGTGCGAATATGTGGCAATGTAAATGTCCTAAATAAATAAATACATAATTTTGCGTTACGGCAGAACAGAATTTGGCCCCATTCAGAGAAACTCCTTCCTACTGATCTGATAACTGCAGTTGCACATAAAAGAGTTCTGTATTTCCCGGATATTTTATTAGGAGAGGCGTCAAAAACTGAATCCCTGAGTCCTGATAGGAGATGCCGCATAGCAGGCTGTGAACTCACTGGTGGGATTCAAATTTTTTTACTACTGGTTCTGTGGCCATGGCTTGACTTTGTGTGCGTGGCTTGGTGGTCACGTGACCAGATGGGCATGGCTTTGTGGCCATGTGACTGGCAAATCAAATACAATTGGTCCTCACTTAATGGCCGGTTGCTTAGCAAGCGTTCTAATTTATGACTGATCTCCCCAGAGCTACTTGTCCTGTTTTTGGAGTTTTGACAACCATAAACACAAACACACATGCACACACACACACTCAGACACTCACACAGAGAGAGCTTTCTAACTCTGCTATTTTTGATTCTGTAAGGATCTCCTGTTGGAGCAGGGGGTTGGACTAGATGACCTCTGAGATTTGTTGCATGCCAGCCCTAGATTGCTGTGCTGCTTCAAAGAGTCTTCTGAAGCCAGGGTTTGTGTCCTAACTTCCTCTCCTTTTTTTCTCTCTCCCTCCCTCCCTCCTTCCATGTATTTATCTATCCATTCATATATATCATTCACTTTCTCCATTCTCCCTCTCTTTCTTTCTCTCTTTCTCTCCCTCTTTCTTTCTTGCTCTTTCTTTCTTTCTTCTCTTGCCTCCCCCCTCTCTCTTTGCTATCCCCCACCATCCCCCTTCCCTTCTCAGGCCAGGCGAGGGAGGGGAGGGTGAGGGGCAGGGCCAGCCACTTCAGGCAAGGTGAAGAGGTGTTGACCAAGCACGGGAGAGTAGAAACCTGGGAATGGCAGCTCTCGGCTCAGCTGGCCTGAGGGGCTCCTGCAGGTATATCACGACAAGGGTGGCGAGAACCCCTGGGACATCCGCCCACTCCCCTGCTGGCTGGGTAGGGAAAGCTAGGAAAGCAATTGGGACAAGCAGGCGACCCGGTTCAGAGGTGTGGCCAACAAGGGGTGACCATCAGTTCACCTGAGCCAGTGAGAGCCGGTTGAATACCGCCTCTGCGTGAGCGGCAGTTCGAGTGGCCCCTTGTCCACAGGGGCCCCAGTCTCAGCTCAGGCGCTCTTTCTTTGTATCGGCCCCCTGAAATGGCTCTGGGAACTCCATTGCAGCTCTCGGAGGTTAATTCCCTTTGGACTCTTGGCAGGGTTATTCGATATAAATATCTCGTTGCTCTAAAGGCTGCTCAAATAAACATTCTTGGGAAGAGCAGCCCCATTTTGTTGGATTTCCAGATATTTGAGGCCTTGTTTGAGTTCACTAAGTGCACTAACTCATCCCCCATCCTTAAAAGCCCTTCCCTGCAGAAGCCACGGGGGCTGAGTACCAATGAGTAGTTGTGTGTTCATTTTTCCCACAACAACAACCCTGTGAGTTGAGTTGGGCTGAAAGACTGGCCCCAAATCCCCCAGCCTGCTTCATGACCAAGGCGGGATTTGAACTCACAGCCTCTTGCTTTCTACTTCGGAGGCTTCACCAGTAGAGCAAACTGGCTCCCTTATATACTTATCAAGCTTGGCACAATCCTTCATCCAGTGCATCATCAATGTTCTTATATGAGTCACTATAATTTATCCAATCCTAAAACCCAGATATTTTTACACTGCTTTTTAGTCATACAGTTGTTTCTAGGCGGAAATCATAAATATTTTTCTGGAAAGTTGGTAATGTTTAAATAACATAAAAGTATATTTGCCTGAGAATTATTATAAATCTTATATAATAGCAATTTATCAACCCTATTATATTAATGACAACATAGAAAAATTGATGACAACAACAAAATGTTGTATCTTCCCACTTTCATCACAAAGATTAAAAGAACCTAAAGATTATTTGAGTACCATTTTAAGATCAGTTTTTATCCACTTAATTATCATACTATCCACCCCTCACTTAACTGGGTTTCTGATCACATCACAAAATTGTTTGTTACTCTTTCCTGAGATCGAGTTATATCAGCAGTATTTCTATAATGTATTTAGGAAATGAAATAATATGTGAGGATGACTTGCATAGAGCACATAAGTTATATCCCCGCTGTTAGATCTGCGAGGATGGTTCAAGAACGGAGGCAAGACTCAGATAACAACAACAGCTCTTTATTAGTGACTTCAGATCTGAGCAAACTATCCCAGCTGCAGCAGCCCCTTATATGGGTCTGGCTGCGGCTAGGCAGCCAATGAAGGCGATTTGAGTTTACCGCTCTTGGCAGGGCCAATCGTGGCAGCCCGTTTACTGGCCAATCGCATCAGTCTGTGGCGACCAATCACGATCTGCTATTCGCGGGCCAATCAGATTTGCAGGCTTTCGAGCCTGCTAGTCCAGAACACCCCTCCCCTCTCGGTTCTGTTTAAGGGGTGGAGTAATATAGTCTCGCAGGTAGGCAGGTCTTTGCACCTGTCTACCTGACTTACGCAATTCCAATTGTCCTTGTTCAAATTCGGGTTCAGATGGACTGTTTGCTGGATCTAGCAGGAACAGTGAACTGGTGCCATGGTTAGGGCTCTCTTCTGATGCCCCCGGGGTGAGTCCTCAGCTTCATTGCTACTGCTATGGCTCCCCGGGCTCGCTGAACCTGCTTGGCTGCTGCTTCTTGGTGAAGTGTTCGTCTGCTCAGTTTCAACTACATCTGGTGAGTATTGCAAGCTATGGTGGTGATCTCGGTGTTAGTTCAGAATAAACAGGTGGTGGTTCTATTTCTGGGCTCACGGCTTCCCCTCCCCCCCTGGTGTCAAGGTCGGGGTCAGGGATGGAAGTTGTGGTCAGTCTGGAGCGTAGCTGGTCAATATGGTGTTTCCACGCTCTGCCATAAGTGGTGAGTAGACGGTAGGAGCGGGGACCCGTAACTTGAGTTCAGAGGGGATCCCCAGAAATTTTTTTTTGCAAATACGAGGTCTCCTACCTTAAAGGCGTGGTGCTTGCTGCTGGAACCCAGGGGCTTTTCCAGGGTGTAGGCAGGGTGCAAGCGGTCTAGAGGCGATCTGAGTTTCCTGGCCATCAGGAGTTCAGCTGGGCTCTTGTTAGTCGTGCTGTTAGGTGTGATGTGTTGAAGAAGCAGCATTCTAGTGACTTTATCGTGGATATTACCTTGTTCCATTTTCTGTAGGGTTTTCTTTGTGAACTGAACCATTTGTTCAGCCCTACCATTCGCCGCTGGATGGGCCGGTGATGTGAGTGCGTGTCAGATGCCCCATTCAGCTAGGTATTGTTCAAAGGCTAAGGCAGTCAATTGGGGTCCATTGTCAGAAACCAGGACATCAGGTAGGCCGTGTGTGGCAAAGAGTCTGTTCAATTTCTTGATGACTGCCTCAGTAGTGGTTGTTTTCATTTTATTGACCTCAAGCCAGTTAGAATACGCATCTACAGTTATTAGGAAAGTGTGGCCTCTAGTATGTCCCGCAAAGTCAATATGAATGCGAGACCAGGGATCCTTGGGTGTTTCCCATTCTGCTGGTGGAACTTTTGGTGGGGCTGAGTGGTTTTCCTGGCATCTGTTACAAGAGGTGACCCAGGTTTCAATTTGTTTGTCCATACCTGGCCACCAAGCATAACTTATTGCCAGCGCTTTCATACGCACGATGCCCGGGTGTCCATCATGTAGCATTTGCAGGACTTTTTTTTTGTAGTTTAGTTGGTATAACAACTCGGTCACCCCATAAAACGCACCCTCTTTGTGAGAAAAGCTCTGTCTGTCTGTTTTTGAATGGCTTAAAGGTTTCCTTGGGGTCGTCCACCCAGCCACGAACTCATGCCAAACAAGAGTCTCTTTTGGTTTCAAAGGCGATGTCCTGGGCCGTTAGTGGAGGTGAGGAAATTGTCTCGATTTGTAGTACTGGGAGTGTGGGAGCTGGGTCTTTCTGTGGCTCGGGTAGTGGCGAGCGCTAGTCTGGAACACCCCCCCTTTCCCACAACCCATTTAGAAAGGGCCGTGATAGGAGGGAATGAGTTTTGGGGGGTGGAAGAGAGATTCTTCCTGGGGAAGAACCAGATAAGAGGAGGACACCTACAACTGCATAGAAAAAGGGTCGGTGGGAGATTTGTACTTTCTGTCTCCCCAAATCCTGTCAGTGCAGCATTACAGCGAAGTGGGCCTAGCTCAGGTTTCCTGTCTGGGCTTCCTGGGAGAGGATGACCATGACAATTTTCTTCTTGACAAATCCATGTTTCTGATAACCAGCCTGTTGCTTTCAGGGAGTTCCTAAATCTCCTTTTTTCTGTTGTTCAACTATATTTTGTCAAAATCTATATTGTCAAAATATGATCGACAAATTTTTGTGAACTTTTTCCCTTCACTTGTAAGATAGTGATAACATCTATTTTCCTAATGAAGCATGTGTGTAAATTAGACAACTACGGAAGAAAGATTCAAATATGTAAAAGCATCTGGGATAAGAAACAAAGTTTTCTGCTTTCAAAATTGCTGCATGTTCCCTTTCTAGTTCCATCCTTTCTTGGAGAAGAATGAGTTTGTCAATATTTCGAACCTTAAACTCTACATGGACCTAAATGGAAAGACAGCAGCAGATCTGTTCATTTGGGGCTTCTTGATTCTTCCCAGGGATGATCACAGGGAAGAGGTTCTGGCGTATTTTAAAAGACAGAGACTTTCTATCAACCAAAATGTTCTTTCACGACTAAAGTTGTTCAACAAGGTAGGAGAAAGTTTTGCTGTCTTTCCTCTATTTTCCAGAGCCTGAGGTCCCATTTCAAGAGGGCTGATGCCATTCCCCGAAGGTGATTGACCTTCAACTGAGAACTGAATCTGGGCAGGAGAAACCGGATTTTTTCCCTTAGGCTGCTTGGGAGGCTTCAATATTGTTCCATTTTGTGGACCACATACACATAACACCGGTTCTATAGAACTGGACAGAACCAGTAGAATCCCACCCCTGGTTCCATCTCTCCAGACTTTTCTATTTAATAAAGTCGGGGTTTTTTTTGGAAATGTGAGATGCCAAAAGCAAAAGAGAGGAACTAATGGAATAATCTTCCAGAAGTTATATCTCCAACCTTTTGGAAATAGTGAGAGATTTTGTATTTACTTAAGTGAAGACCAGAGTCTAATATCTAATATCTTGTCTAATATCCATTTTTACCTCCATTTTCCATGGATGGAGAGTCCTAACACATTTCCTTTGGAAATCCTGTTTTTTTTTTCTGCTCAGTCCTTTCCTCAATCTGAATGTGTGGAAAGTTGTCATCCTGGATTTGTCAAGAGGGCTTGAGAAGAAGAGCCAGTTTGCTGTTACGACTGTGTTCCTTGTCCGGAGGGGACATTCTCCACTCAGAAAGGTGGGTGACACCAGAGGAAAATGGGAGGCCTGGTGGAACTGGATCCATCCAGAGCATTGTCATGAAAATGTGAATTAAAAAAGACTTTGAAGCATATTTGATTTCTGGTTTATTTCCAAAATACGCCATTTCTTCTCTAAACAGAAGAACAAAAAGACTGTGAAGGAAGGGCTGGATAGAGAGAGGTGGCAGTGGAAGATTGGGCAAGCTTTACTACTGCCAGAGAAAATATTTCTTTTTTTTACCTTGGATGTATCCTTCCTTCCACATTGACTTCTCTAGGAATACCCGAGTTCCTTGAAACACGAGGAATTGTTTTAGGTCCACCTCCTGAAAGGAGGATTGCAATGCAGTCTACATGGGTTCCCTTTGAGGAACACTGAAAAGGTATTGCTGATATATGAGATACACAATGTGGTGGCATGGATAGTGATGCCTGTATCTGGGTGCACCTGTATCACCACTGCTCCAATGGCCATTCCAAATTATTTGAAACAGTCATTTGATCCACCAGCATCCTCTGAGGCAAGTATGACAAGAATTGCCACCTGACAGATAAGTTTCTCTAAAAAGATTAATTGATTCATTATTTACCTTTAGTAATGGAGGTTCCTATCAATATTCTGAACATTACAAAGGAAATCTTTCAAGTCCTAAGCCTTAACTCAATTTCATAGCCTGTCAAAAATATACCATAGCTATATTTTTTAACAAGTGATACACTTATTTTCTGTCTCTGGAGATATAAAGAAATCCATCCCAGAATATGCTCTCAATAATCACTTGTTGCCAAAGAATGTACAATATATCTTGAAATGCAAAGGACAAAGAAATATGTGGTTGGTTTTTTTCCCCCCGTCAGATACAGAAAAATGCACCAAGTGTCCAGATGATAAATACCCAAATAAAGAAAGAATCCAATGTATCCCCAAAGTGATAACCTTCCTGTCTTATGAAGAACTTCTGGGCACCACCCTGGTCTCTTTTGCCCTATTCTTGTTCCTAACCACAAGCCTTGTTTTAATCATCTTCATCAAATACCGAGAAACTCCCCTTGTCAAAGCCAACAACCGGGACCTCTCCTACATCCTCCTGGTCTCCCTCCTGCTTTCCTTCTTGTCTTCTTCTCTTTTCATTGGTCAACCAAAGAAAGCCACCTGCCTTCTCCGACAAATGGTTTTCAGCATCATCTTCTCGGTCGCTGTTTCTTCTCTCTTGGCCAAAACCATCACAGTGGTGCTGGCTTTCCTGGCCACAAAACCAGGAAACCGAGCAAAGACATGGTTAGGGAAGCGTTTGGCGAACTCCATCATCCTGTCTTCTTCTGGTGTCCAAGTTATCATCTGCTCCATCTGGCTGGGAGCTTCTCCCCCATTCCCTGACTCTGACCTCCACTCCCAGCCTGGAGAGATCATCCTGCAATGCAACGAAGGGGCTGTTGTCATGTTCTACCTCACCCTCAGCTACATGGGCTTCCTGGCTGCCGTCTGCTTCACGGTGGCTTTCCTAGCTAGGAATCTGCCTGGGGCCTTCAACGAAGCCAAGCTGATCACCTTCAGCATGCTGGTCTTCTGCAGTGTCTGGGTGACTTTTGTGCCCACCTACCTGAGCATCAAAGGGAAACACATGGTGGCTGTGCAGGTCTTCTCCATCCTGGCCTCCAGTGCTGGTCTGCTGGGCTGCATCTTCGTCCCCAAGTGCTACATTATCCTTCTGAGGCCAGAGCTGAACACAAAGGAGCATCTCACAGCCAGAACAAATGTAAAAACATGAGATATAGCATCATTATGATAGTGGAAGAATTGTTAATGTTTCTTTTATTTGATTTCCATTTAGATAGTATGCAGGAGTCAAAGAAAATGATATCTGTATGTTACAAAATGGGGAATTGTTGAACAACTGGAATTCTTGCAGTTCCCTCCCATGTCAATAAATATTGCTAAAGAGACCACTGTAAAATTCAGAGGAATTCAGCTGTTCAGCAACAGCTACTGAACATGATACCTTATAAAAAAGGATTGATGCACTTGTTCCCACTGACAGCAGCTAAATATGTGGGTGGGTGGTGAGAAAATGTATAGGAAAAGTGGTCAGGATGAAGCTGTGGGAACCAAACACCAGCCTAGTTGCCTGATCCTCTCCCTAAAAATGCTGGAATGATGTGAAATGCTGTGTTTGACTGGCTCCCAACTGAGGAGGGAAATTTTCATCCCTCTTATATGACTCTTTCTTGATTTCCTGATAAAACTTCCTTTGCAGAAAGAATTCAGCAGAACAGCTGTCTGGTATTTCAGTTTGGGATTGTATGTACTTCACAGCAAAAAAAAAGTAAATAAAAAAGTTAAGTTTTTAAAGAAATTTCCATTGTATATTTTTTTCCTTTCAACAACCAGAGAAATAAAATAGCCGTTTTCAAGCCCTTTAATTTTCCACTCTACAATTTGTACATGAAGCATTTCTCTGCTCCTTCTCCAAGCCTGTCTCATCTGTGAAGGGCTGGAGAAGATGTCCAGAGAAAGGGGACCTTGGGACTCTTCCCAGGAGGAGGTTGCAGGGATCCTGTCTCAAGGCAGCCGCATCATTGACCAGGTCACAAACCTCCAATGCTACATAATGTTCATCTAGGTCCAAGAAGGGGTTGTATAAGTGGGGAGGGGACTTCTAGGTTTGTAGGAAGAGGCACCCATGGAAGCTGCTCTGCTCTCCAACCACAGAGATTGCTGATCAATTGGGAATCAATATTTTTGTCTAATAAAGGCTCCTAATTGTGAATAGGATCCCTTTGCAAATTCCATTTTAAGGAGAGAAAAAAAGCTGTTGGATCAGAAGAAGGTCAGTCTTACGTTCACACAAATCCCTCTGGTTCTCACACAAGCAGTAGAAGAAGGCTGAGATTTGTCGCTTTGTGCCACATGGAAGAGCGGTTTATGCAGAGGTGGACTTCAGTAGGTTCTGACCAGTTGTGGAGAACTGGTAGTGGAAATTTTGAGTGGTTCGGAGAACTGGCAAATACCACCTCTGACTGGCCTTGCCCCCATCTCTTCTCTGCCTCCCTCTGAGTCCCAGCTGATCGGTTTGATTGGTTGCCCTGCACAGGAGAACGGAGCTGGAAAGCAGGTTAGTCAGGAGAGGTAGGAATGGGCTTTTGAAGTAACTTTCCACTGCCACGCCCACAAACCCATGCCCACAGAACCAGTAGTAAAAAAAATTGATCCCCACCACAGCGATTATCCCACAATTTCACTTTCCTCCATCACTACCCACAATATTGGACCTTCGGCCATCTCACACTTTAGGAATCTCCAATTTTTGTATCTCACATTAATCTGAGAAAATGTTTCCAAATTTACCACCCCAAATTCAATAAGAACTAAGGCAGGACTGGAATTCAAAAGTCTCCTGGTGATCTGCTCAAAGTCCCCCAGGAAGTTTTCCTGCCTGAGGGAGGACTAGAACTCAAAGCCTCTTGAATATTGGCCAATACAATCAACAAGTCATAAATCAATTAATGTCAGGAATGTCACTCAAATTGACGGGCAACTCATGCAAAAAAATTAGGCTGTGCATTTCCCAGAAGATGAGTAGGCTCCATAAACAATGCCATTGTTTCATTTGAGGAATGAAGGCAGAGATGGAAGGTTCTGGAAACACCATTTTACAGGGTACACCTTCTTTAGGCCCGACTGCCCCTGTTTTTCTTTGTACAACACCTGAGCTAAGGAATCTCTGAAACATTGTCTTGGGTTTAGGTCCAGGGGCCACAGGAGAAGTCTCCCATCCTAAAACGTATCTTGATCCCTTTCTATTTTGAGTGCACCATGGTGGGTGTGTCCCCATTCTTGGGAAGGGGACATATTGTGAGGGTGTGTTTGCTGTGTATATTGACAACACGCAAGTTTTAGGGGAACCTTTGAAAGTGAGCTGCTCCTAAACTGTGAGCCCTATCTGACCATCACAACACCCGAAGGACATCGAGATATACACAAAGTCTTGTTTTTCTTTGTTTGAAGCATGGACATCTATCTTCTCATCGGTCCACTCATATTTTATCTTTTTGGAATGTGCAGTAAGTTTTACACATACTAAATCTCACACATGGTCATTTTGCCATTCTAGGCCCTTTTGCTTTTTTCCATCAGCTGCCTCTTGTCTTTCCGCCTTATTCCTTGGTTGGCTCCAAAGACCACAAAGCTAGAACTTCTTGGACAAATCCATCACTTGTTTATACCAAGAACAATCCAAGTTCATTTTCATGGTCCAACTCTGCCCCTTTCATCCCAGTTTCATGGTGGGCAACACCCATTCAGCAAGGAGACAGAATGGTGTAGCCACTGGATGCAGATGTTTGCTTGTTATGATACAAGAGTGTTGCGTTGGTCTGGCGTGAGTGAGCAAAGAGATGGGATTCCCCTGCTTCCTCCCTAAAATATTTTAAAATAAATACTTTTCTTCCTTATCTGCATGATTGGCTTTCAGGGGACATGACTGTACATGGCCAGAGAGAAAAAAGGGAAGATTACCGAGTTTTATTGCAGGAATCCTCAGATCTAGCTTTGCTTTCGCTCTGACCACTTGGCTTTAGTGAAAGCATATCTTTTACTAGATGCAGCTCGATTGCAAATGGAGAAGAGTCTTTCTTTCCTGAAGGTCCAATCTGGCCCGGGCCTGATAACCGCTCACCTGCTTGGCTGCCATGTCTTCTCTTTGGCTGTGGGCGGTTCTCTTGTGGGTGTCGATGCATCTGGGAAGGGTGAGGATACAGGAGATATCGGAATATCTTGGAATATCTCGGCTGGGCCCAGGAGCTTCTGGACAAAGCTGCTTGCCACTCATTGCCTCTTCCTTCTTCTTCTAAAAACATTGTGAGAAAACTCAAAAGGCAAACAGTAACAATAATTTGGGTCTTATTAACCAGAACTGGGGAGGAGAGAGATGACTGGAGAATATTGGAGGGCCTCTTCTAGAGGAAAGGATGAAAACAAACAGAAAGAAAAGTGAAAGCTTTCAGGCTTTCTTCCGCCCACCTCCTCATTTGTGGCCCAAAGTGTCTTCATCATCAACGTTTGCTAGGCCAGCCCCTTTTGGCACCCCAGGGACCCCCACAGTTGGATTCAGCAGGCAACTTGAAGAAGAAGAGGGCGTAAGTCCATCAATGGGGATTGGACAGCCACTTGTCTGATATGGTATAGGGCAGGGGTGGGATTCAATTGTTTTAAGAACCAGTTCTGTGAGCATGGTTGGGCCGGTGTGGCTTCTTCTTTTTCACAGCACCCCCCCCCCTTTTGGGCCTCCTGGACCTCAGGGAAGCCTCCTGGGGGGTGTTTTTTTGCTCCCAGAAGTCTTCCCTGGGGCCCAAGAAGGCACAAAACTGAGCACAGGACGGGGCGCCCAGCATACATACACATCCCACAACTCCTTTTGCCTCCTGGGCCTCAGGAAAGCATCCTGGGCAAAGCAGTAAGACGGGGGGGGGGATCCCGGCACAGCTGACAATCAGGAAGGGAAAAAGAACCTGAAGATTCCTTCAGGAGTGACTGGGTGGGGAAGGACACAGTCAGTGATGTCAGGCAGGCACAATAAAGACTGACTGGGAGGGAAGGGTGGAGAGGGGCGGGACCAGCAAGGGGCAGGATTTGCTGGCTCTCCCAACTGTGCAGAATCATAACAACCAGTTCTATAGAACCGGTCCGAACTGGTAGAATCCCACCTCCAGTATAGGGTCTCCTGCTTGAGCAGGGGGTTGGACTAGAAGGCCTCCAAGGTCCCTTCCAGCTCTATTCTGATTGGTTAATAAAGGGCCAAGTCCAGCAAAAGGAGCTGGAGACTCACTGAGAATTCCAATCCCATCAAGGAGTGTCCAGAAGACTCCACAGCTTTGATCCCCAACCTGTGTCTCCTGAGCATGTACAGTCTTCCTTCTCCTAAAGATAGGATTCCTCCTCCTCTCTTCTACCACCCAACTCCTGGCTCT
>NW_020771241.1:0-14765 GCF_900518735.1 Pseudonaja textilis | reverse complement strand
CACAGAAGACAGAATATAGGTCTGAGGAATACCACATTATAGCTGCATTTGAAAAGCTCCAAGAGGCACAGATTAAAGACAACTTGAGAGACAGAATAGAGCCACTGAATCTGTTGCCAAAATATGCAATAGAAAAACACATTATGCTTGACTCAATAAAAAAAAATACTGGAAGTTCAAGAAGAACCAACAATCATTATTGTAGAGTTGTAATTGCAGGAATGTTCCTATCTCAGATGGCTAACCTCAGATAAAGAATGTTTCCAAGCAAATACAACTCAGGCAAACAAAGTTACTCATGTAAAGGAGGATTAGAGAGAGGAAGTAAACATATGTTAGACTTTAACTAGAGATAATTAATTGTGTTGGTTACTATGCTAAACAGTAACGAAAGTTAAGCAGAAGCCAAAGTTAACCAATGTTGGAGGATAACTAAAAATGTGTATAAATGCAAGAATAGATTCCAATAAAGATCATCATGATTCAGTTGATCATGATCAAACAACTCGACTGCCTTGTCATTACAACAAGTGGCACATGAACAGGGACCCTCTTACTTCGTCTGGCAAGGATTTGGTGCACCTTCAACTCTTTGTGGTTTCTTCAACCTTTTGGTTTCTGTAAGTATGGGGTCTTCACTTTCTGAGGAACAAAGGAAGCATGTAGATGAATTAGGCTATTTGTTGAAGAAAAATAATACCGAGGTTCCACAGAGAAATCTCTTAAGGCTGGTCCAGGAGATTGCAGCTCAGTTCCTATGGTACCCAGAAAAGGGGTCTTTAAAATTAACTGATTGGGAATGTATAGGGAAAACATTGCATACTGAACCTCAAGCAAAAATAGAAGTTTTGCATGTGTGGCATTTATGTAGAAATGCAATTGAAAAATTTGGTCACAATGAACTTTCTCTTTTAACACCTCCACCTTCACGTTATACTAATGCTGTCATTTGTCCCCCTTCTTCACCTGAATATATGTCTTCAATTCCCTCAGCTCCTGCAGATACAGGGCAAAAGCCTCCTGACTCTATTGTTCAGTCTTCTTTTCAGAAAACGGTTGAGACTTGTAAAAAGGATGCCTCTGTCTCAGGAACAGAACTTGCAGAATTAGTGTCTGTTTGTCCAGTACAATAGCATCCTGGTCAGGGGCCACAGCTTGGACTGCAAGTAGCAGAATGGGAGGGTCTGCCTTATCAGATCTTAAGAGAGTTAAAAAGGGCAGTTACAGACTATGGGATTAGTGGTAATTTTACAAGAGGACTTGTAGAAGGAATAAAAAATGGTTACACAATGATCCCTGAAGATTGGAAGCAAATATTTCACATGATTTTAACATCCATGCAATATGTGGTTTGGGAGAGTGAATATATGAGACATGCTCAAGCTGCTGCTTTAGGAGGGGGAGAAGCATATACAGTTGAGCAGCTATTTGGTTCTGGACCATTTGGTACAATTCCTACTCAAGTTGTTCTTCCTCCAGCTACATTAACTATTGTTTCTGAATGTGCCTTTTGTGCTTTTCTTAAGGTACCCCATGCTGGAGAACCTAGAGCAAATTTTTCAAACATTCGACAGAATGCCAATGAGCCTTATGCTGACTTTGTTAGCGTCTGTCCAAAGTAATTAGCCAGCAGTTTGATCATCAGGAAGCTGCTGGTGAACTTTTTCGCCAATTAGCTATTGAAAATGCTAATGCAGATTGTAAAAGAGCTTTACTGCCATTAAAGGCTACTGCTCATTACACTCTGGCAGATATGCTGCGAGTCTGCCAGGATATTGGATCACAAACTTATAAAATGCATATGTTAGCAGCTGCTATTCAGAAAGGACAGCAACCAATTGGTAACTGTTTTAAGTGTAAGAAGCCTGGCCACTTTCAGAAGGACTGTCGTTCTACACTTTCTATGCCTCAGAATCGTCTTTCTAAGAAGTTCCCTATTTGTAAAAAGGGATTTCATTGGGCCAATCAATGTCAGTTTTGGTCAGGAAACTTGCCAATGGGTGTGACACCCACCCAGAATCCAAAGCGTGCCTTTCCCATCACTCTGACTCCTCCAGCAGTCTCTCTCACTTCTCCCCAGCCACAGCCGGTAGCGCTGGGATCAATTTAATCACTCAAGAGGAAATTGAGTTTAAATTTCCCTTGGAAGTTAAAATAGTTCCATCTCAATTTAAAGGTCCTCTTCCTTCAGGATTCATTGGCTTAATTTTGCCTCATTCTTCTGCACACAAAAAGGGCTGTTTTGTTGTGCCTGGTGTAATGGATTTAGATTACACAGGTATCCCCATGATTCAGATTTGGGTGAATCTTTCTCAAGTTCTTCCTTGTAATTCTTCTGTTGCTCAATTGCTTCTTCTTCTACATGAAATTCCATCTCCTGGTATAGGTAATCATGGGGATGCAGGATTTGGATCAACTTCTTTATCTGTAGGCTTACTTCATCAGCTGAACTCTTGTCCTTTATTAATGCTCTTCCTTAATAAACAACATTTCAAGGGTTATTGGATACTGGTGCCGATGTTACTGTCATCTCCTCTTTACAGTGGCCAGTACAGTGGCCAAAAATGACAGTTTCTTCATTGTGGGGAATAGGAGGTTCTACAGCTGCTTGGCAGAGTGTTCAAGAAATTAATATTACAACATCTGCTGGTAAGTCCTTTTTCCTACAACCATACATTCTAGATATTCATACTAATATTTGGGGCCGTGATATCTTTTCTCTTCTTAATGCCCATTTGATTCTTGATGATGGCTCTTCCTCTTAAATGGCTCTGTTCTACACCAGTTTGAGTGGAACAATGGCCATTATCAAGGGAAAAACTCGCTGCTTTACAACAATTGGTTCAAGAACAATTGGCTGCTGGTCATATAGAACCTTCTACTAGTCTTTGGAATACTCCTGTTTTTGTTACATGATTTCAGAATCATATCAGATAGCCTTTTATCAATATGTAGGAAACTTCTTGTATTCTTTACCCAAGGATCCTAGAATAGTGGTTACTACTACTTTAAATCTGGCCTTTTCTTCCATTTTTGTGCAAAATCCTATTTCTAAAGCTCTTACAGTCTTTACTGATGAATCACCTACAAGGGGTGTGGTTGTCTGGCAGATTCAACAACAATGGTATTCTAAATTT
Organism: Pseudonaja textilis; assembly: GCF_900518735.1. Next base: position 11,628 of record NW_020771241.1, on the reverse strand, counting down.
ACTGCCACGCAGACTTCAGCTCAACGTGCTGAGCTGGCTGCTGTGATTTTGGCTTTACGATTGTTCAATGACCAACCTATTAACTTGATCGTTCATACTCAATATGTGTATTTAGCTATGCAATCTCTTCCCTTTTCTTATTGTGCTCACTCTTTGGATAATAATTTGTTATCCTTGTTTTTATCTTTAAAGAATAGTTTGGAAACTTGCTTGTATTCTTTGTATGTGGAACACATTCGAAGTCATACTCCCTTTACTAATGCCTTGACTGAAGGAAATCAGAAGGCAGATGAATCCTTAAAGGATGTTGCATCTTTGTTTGTTGATCCTGTTGATAGTCATTCTTATTTTCATCAAAATGCCAAATCGCTTGCAAAGCAATTTAAAATTTCATTATCTCAAGCCCGGGATATTGTCCGTGCTTGTCCAGCTTGTCAGCAACTGGTAGTTCCCTTTCCAGTAGGTGTCAACCCACGAGGAACCCAAGCTAATCAAATTTGGCAAATGGACGTAACTCAATTTTCAATCTTTAAGTCATACTGTTATCTTCATACGTCTATTGACACTCATTCACATTTCCTTTGTGTTACTGTTTCAAAACATGAACGTACTTCAGATGTTATTTCTCATTGTCTATCGTCTTTTGCTGTAATGGGTTGGCCTTCTCAGTTTAAAACTGACAATGGCCCCGCTTATATTAGTAAGGAATTTCAAACCTTTTGTCAGAAATGGAATATTACTTTAGTGCACGGAATTCCTTACAACTCTCAGGGTCAAGCTATAGTTGAACAAGCTCATCGTACTTTTAAGGCATTGCTTCAGAAACAATTACAAACTGAGTCTGGCCCTTACCATCTGCGAAAGATTCAAAATCACATTGCTGTAGCATTATATACTTGGAATTATTTAACCTTTTTAGATTCTCTTGCAGACTCACCTGTTAATTTGCATTTTAGAACTACTCAATCTTTAGCAAGGCCTTTGGTAAAGTATTGCCAAGCTCCAGATCCAACCTAGAAAGGCCTTACACCGCTGATCACCTGGGGTCACAGTTATGCTGCCATGGAAGATCCTTCTACTTGACAAGCAGTGTGGGTTCCAGCGTTCTGTGTTCGTCCATATCATGGCATGGCATCAGGGCCTTCACAACCCGATTCCGGATTTCAATCTTCATCTGAACACAGAAGTCCATCTTCCAGGGTCAAAGCGCCCACAACCCATCACTTGGGGCCAGGCTAAATCTACTACATATCAAGCTCAACAACAACTGCAAAAGGCCTCATTACCTCAGACTCCTGAAAATCTTTTTTTTTTAAACAAGTTTTATTAATTTAAAAAAAAAATACACAAACAAACAAAACGTAGAATAATAACATAGGGAAAGATAAAAAGTTGTCATACTTCAACCAGTCATTACAGAAGAAATATTGTATTAGAAAGAAAAGAAAAATAGATAATTGAAAGAGAACGGACAAAAGATGCAAGTATAATTATTTAAACTGAGATGAAATAAATAAAATAGAATTAAGAGAGTGAATGAAGAGAGAAAATATATAGAAAATATAGAATGTTAAATAAGATATGAAACAGTATATTAGTGAGCATGAATTTGATTTATGTCTGTATAAAAAGATGTTACCCGGGGTAAGCCGCTTTCCAAAAAGAAGTTTTATGTATTTATGTTTGTGTTTGGTTTGTTTATCAAAATGTTAGAAGAATGTTGGAAGAGAACAAAGAACTTTTAAATAAGACAGATGGATATAATGAATATATACAATTTAAGGCAAAAGAAATATAATTGAATAGAAGGAAAGGGAGAAATAAAGAGAAGTTGGGAAAAGATATGAAGTTGAACAGATAAGATGAATATACATATTAAACTGTGTTGGTATGGAAATGTAATAATTTGGAATTATCCTGTCTTTAAATAAGATGCAAAAGTATATAAGATTGTATTGTATCTCTTACTCCTCTACAATTGCGATACATTCATAAATCTTTGAATCCTCCATTTAAAATAAAAAAAAAGGATATGTAGAGTTGTAATTGCAGGAACGTTCCTATCTTGGATGGCTAACCTCAGATAAAGAATGTTTCCAAGCAAATACAGCTCAGGCAAACAAAGTCACTCATCTAAAGGAGGATTAGAGAGAGAAAGTAAACATATGTTAGACTTTAACTAGAGATAATTAATTGTGTTGGTTGCTATGCTAAACAGTAACGAAAGTTAAGCAGAAACCAAAGTTAACCAATGTTGGAGGATAACTAAAAATGTGTATAAATGCAAGAATAGATTCCAATAAAGATCATCATGATTCAGTTGATCAAGATCAAACAACTCGACTGCCTTGTCATTACAACACATTATCTATACTAAAAGATTATCCATCAGGCTAATCAAGACATCCTTAAACTCAATAATCTGTACTAAATCCAATTTGAAATGGGTTGAGATAATCTACTTCTGCCATCCCTGTAAGGTAATCCAGACAAGAAGCACCAACCATGAATACCAATACTACTTTCAACATAACATTACAACAACGAATCATGCAATTCTGAAAGTAACTCTTCCTTTCCTTACTTTTACTTTCTTGAAAATTAGGAAATTCAATAATTGTCTACCTCTGATGGATACAGGGATAACTACTTAAGAAATCTACTAATTTCCTCATTTAAATAGGGTGGAATCTTTCTATCTCCAAAGAGACATTTATGAAAGCATCTCTAATAACATCCTGGACTGATGTTTCAAGCCAAAGATCCTGAGGACAAATGCTGGAACGTTCCACAGAAGATGTACGCCCCGTCCAGATGTTGTCATCACAAGGAATGCTAGGCATATCATTTTGAGCTTCTAAATGAAAGTCATGATAAAAATCTAAGAAGTATTTAAATGCAACAAATAAGTTGCTATTTGAATAAAAAATTCTCCATTAGAAAAATTCTTTAGAAAATTTGGAGGGAGGGGCCTGCACTGCTGCTGATTCTTACACACTTTTCAGTGACCCCAATTAGAATCAACTGTTTCTCATTGCCTTTTGTTTGAAATGCTGTGCATTTAAACTCACATCTGTTAAACTATAAGACAGGCTTATTCTCCATCCCATGTGGCAGAGCTATCAGCCATTAATTGTGTATTATGTTAGGCAGGGGTGGGATTCAAATTTTTAACAACCGGTTCTGTGGGCATGGCTTAATTGGTGGATGTGACTTGGTGGTCATGTTATTGGCTGGGCGTGGCCAACTCAATATCACTCACATCAATGCACGCATCTCCTTGCCTGGCCTCTCGTGACTGTAGGGATGCTGCAACAGTCATAAGTGTGAAAAATGGTCATAAGTCACTTTTTTCAGTGCCATTGTAACTTTGAATGGTCACTCCACACAAGCAAAGTACCAGCAAAGGAGGGGAAAAAAACTCCAGAGACATTCCTGAGACAGGAAGTCTAGTCCTGCTAAGAATGTAATAAGGGTTAATGGAGAGACAGTTTGTGTAAGCAGCACCAGAATGTTTCCTTCTTGCCTTCCTTACAGGATTAGGCCAGTAATTTCTCCTAACAACTGGTTCTCCGAACTGCTTAGATTAACAACCGGTTCTAGCGAATAGGTGTGAACCTGTAGAATCCCACCCCTGACCTTAGGCCATGTTTCCTCTATTCTGCCCTGAAGTTCCCATTTACAAATGTGCCTGTTGAAAATGGCATTGGGCAGAATAATTTTGTCCACTTTACTCTGCTTGGTGCATCTTTGCCCTCCTTGCTACATTTAAGCCCATTCTTCTGCAACTGCTATGAAAAATGCAGGAGAGCCCTGTTAAGAACAGTTGCTGACAGCCTATGACAATGAAATCAACATGACATATATTCATGCTAACAAGATGCTTACCTACAAGTTGCAGGTTAGCACACAGAAAAATCAAATGCATTTTTGAGAAATGACTTTAGAATGACATTAAAAGGAAACCAGCTGTTTGCTTACCAGTCCCAATGAGGTTCTGTTACATTCAGTGAATTGAATGATCAACCTTTCATTATTGACAAAAATCTTTGGAGAGTGTCTAAAAGTACATTACAAATAGGTCAAACGTTTTCCCCGTCAGTGGTCCTCTGTCTTCCCTAACTTGTGAAATTTAAGGAAATCTTTTTCTCTCCACTGCCCTTGGGATACTTTTCTTCTTTCATATTTCACAAAGGCCATCTTCATTTGTCACTGTGCACTTTTTAATTCTTTTTTTTTTTTTAAGTTACCTGAGTTCCCCAAAAATGGTGAGACCCATTTCTGGATGGTGAGAACCCTCATAAACAGTGATTGTGGGTGCATGTGATTTCTTAACCCTTCTGAGTGGACAATATTGCAATATGAAGGCACCTAAGCTCAGCCTTCTCTATTCATCTCCTGCCTCCCCACACCTCAAACCGGAGATATTTCTGCAGTCTCAGAAATAGAATAGATTACAATGTTTTATGTTTTCATGCTTTAATAGGAAATGAAATTACACAACTCGTGCACATAAGGCAGCAAATATATGAGCATTTCAGCACAAAGACTTCCTCTAACCCGATTCTTATTTGTGGCTGCACAAAAAATGATTAGTACTTCTTCAAAAGAAAATAAATCAATTACAGAAAGAGAAAAGTTGCAGGGAGAGAGCCGTATGTATGACTGCAAAAACTCAAAAAGTCTGGTAGTACCTTTTCAGACTAACACATTATATTAAAAGGCATAAGCTTTCAAGAGGCTCATCAGAGATGGAGGGAGAGACTGGGAGATCATGCAAATACAGTTCACACATGAGGCAAATAATAATAATGACAGAAAGAAAGACAATGAAGAGCTTCTTACCATTACTTTCAGCCTCTGGGAGACTCCACAGAAAAGTGAGGATCAGACAGAGGAGTAGCTGAGGGGCCATGGTGCCTATCGATGGAAAAGAACAGTTTGTTCTCTTTCAGGGCTGGCTATGAACAAGGTTCAAGCAATCAAGCTTCCTGTTGTTCTGCTCCAGCCCTTATCATGTCCTCCAAAGCCTGTTTGTGTTTGACTATGGATGCTTCAGATCATTGTGCTGACTAATTCAAAATGCGGGTCTTTACCAAGTAAGGTCATTTGAGTCAGTACAAGATTAATAGTATGGGGTGTGGGATGGATACCTCAAAGGAGAGCTGCCCCTCACTGCTAAGCACAGATAGTGACCTTGAAAGGAAGCTCACCCAGAAGTTGAAAACAGATTGTACTTAGGGGAAGAGCTTCACTGCCTCCTCTCTGAGTTTTTCATAAAGAAACCTTAAAGAAACATCCTACATCCAGAGCAACTTGTTCCTAAGGAAGACCTAGCAAATGCTAATGCTACTACCTATCGTAAGTATATTTCTGCAATATTTGAACATGAGAGAGAATTGCATTTTGCATCTCTCTCTCACACATCTCAGAAAGCAGCAGAAAGTAGAGCACAGTAAAACATATTTTTTTCAACTAAAATATCTTGATTACAATCTTTGATCAGCCTTCACAATAAAAGTATAGTACAGTACTTTTACAGTACAGTGAAGAGAGAAATAGTTTAACACAACATTTGTTATTGAGAATAGGAAAGAACGGGGCAATAAAACAATATATTTAATTAAAAGTTTTGGGTAGTTGTAGAACTCGAAGATATTTGGCCATCTGATATGTGAGTGTGAGGTTACCTTTGAAATATAATAAACATAACATTTATCTCTGCAGCCTTATTTGGAAATGATTGGTGTGATTAAAACACATCTTGGAGCATCATAGAAAGGACACCCTATGAGGAGATGAGTGAGAGTTTCTACTCTCTGGATCCACAGGGGCAAAGTCTCCGCAAATAAGGAGTCCCATGAAATCTTCCTGGCAGCTGAGCTAAGAGAAGGACATCAAAGCAGGTTGTGGAAAAGGCCCGTCTATGTTTGCTTAGGATTAGATCCAGACCTGGGCATTTTACGGCTCCGAACCACATCTGGCCCTTTGTCTGTCCCTGTCCGGACTGCATAAGGTCAACTGAAAATTAAAAATCAAGTGTAAATAAGACCACCACAGGGGGAAGGAGAGGAAGCCAAGTGGGCTCCTTCAGTCGGTTGGTGGCTGCAGGAAGGCAAGGAGAGAAAGCGCTTTTCTGAGCCTGTGCAGTGCTCCGCCTTGCTTGGAACATTCATTTTCCCAAGGGGGCTACCTGAGAAACTGGAACTGTTGTGGCAGGAATTGAGGTGATGGAGTTTGAGGACATCAGATCAGGTTACATTGGTTCGGCCTGCCACAACAGTTCCAGTTTCTCAGGTAGCCCCCTTGGGAAAATGAATTGCCCACCCCGGGATAGATACTTTGCAGTAAAGGACCATTTAACATTTGGCAATGTCACCAGAGGCACACGGTGATAACATTTTGATGATCAATGTCCCTGGTTCTCTCTAATTATTTATTTGACCTTCTCCAGGGTTAATTGGCCTAAGTATTCAGAAGTGAGGGCAAGACAATCAGTTGAATGGCTTGCCTCCAGAAGTGTCGGCCCTCCATTACTGAAGGTTTTTAAAAATAGACTGGGCAGCCATTTGTCTGGGGTAGTATAGGTGTTGTGGAGCGGCGGAGATACGAGGCTGAGCCAGAGCGTTCGTTTAAAAGGTGCTTTATTCTGGTGAATAAAGGGTTGCCGCGTCTGCCAGGCTAACTCGGCAGATCAGCTGGCGACAATAGCTGATGCCGTTTGACAGCTCCTTTTATAGCCAGCTGTCAAATGGCATCAGCCAATGGGAGCGGTCGGCGCTCCCGCTCGAACTGCGGACCTGGTTGGGAACTCCAGCCAGTTCTATAGACACAACACTCCTATCCCCCGGCCAGGAGCATGCGTAGTCCCGCAAATAGGCCGGTCGTCTATGATGGCGGCAGGACCGCCGGAGTTCAGGAAAGTCTCTGGCTGGAGCGAAGTCCTCTGCCCCGGGGAGTGTCTCGGAGACTGCAGGAGAGCGGGTTCAGTCTGCGAGGCCCTGCGGTGGATCAGGTAGGCTTCTCCATTCGGTTCGTTTCTGGCGCGTCGTTCGGCCGGGGCGGTAGACCGGCTCGCTCGGTTGTAAGTCTATAGTCCTTCGTCAGTAGACCGGGCCCGGTAGGGAGTTCTCGGTGTCTCTCGGGTAGATCGGGCCTGGCGGTGAGCTTTCGGCGTCATCTGAGTAGATCGGCCCTGGCAGGGTGCCTTCGGTGCTGGCTGGTTGGGCTGAGTAGACCGGCCCCTTGGCGGTTGCTGGGTAGGCTGGATCATTGGTGCTTGCTGGGTAGATCGGGACCGCTTGGCTGGATGCGGGAGCCATCGGTTGTGCCTCTCCACTTTCTCCTCAGCTGGTCCACGTGTCTACGCCACAAGCTTCCATCTTCTAGGAGGACTCTGTAGGATCTTGGCCCTGCAACTGACACAACCTGTCCAGGTACCCACAACGGGTCCCCTGCATAATTCCTGGCGTATACCAGGTCATGCAGGGCAAAGTCCCTGACCAAGCTGTCAGACCCCAGGGGGGTGTCTGGGCTGTAATGGGGGTGTAGCCTGTCCAAAGTGGTCCTAAGACGCCTCCCCATTAATAGTTCAGCAGGAGATTTGTTTGTAGTGGTGCATGGGGTTGTATGCTGGCTTAGAAGATAACGTGACAGTTTGGAATGCCAGTTTTCTTGGCCAAACCTAGCAAGTGCCTCTTTTACTGACCTGACTGGCCTTTCAGCCATCCCATTGCTAGCTGGGTGAAAAGGGGCTGTGAGAATGTGTCTAATACCCAAGTTGGCAGCGAACATCCCGAACTCACAAGATGTGAACTGGGGACCATTGTCAGACACCACTGTGTCAGGGAGGCCATGGGTGACAAAAAAATGGGTCGGAGCCTTAACAATTGCTTGAGTGGTTGTTGAAGGGAGTACGGCCAAGTCAATCCATTTGGAATACGAGTCTACTAAAACCAAGAAGGTCCTCCCGTGTACTGGTCCAGCCAGGTCGACCTGGTAGGAGTGGCTGCTGGTGGGGCAGGCCTGGTAGCTTGGCAAGGTTGGAACGAGCTTACCCAGCTGGAGATTTGGGCATCCATGCCAGGCCACCATACGTAGCTGCGGGCCAGGGCCTTCATCCTCACGATGCCCGGGTGGCCTTCGTGAAGGACCTTTAAAATTGGTATGCGGAGAGTGGCTGGGATGACCACCCTTCTTCCCCATAACAAACAACCCTGCAGGCATGACAACTCTTACTTGCGAATTTTGAATGGTATGAATTCAGAAGTGTATTGTGTTTCAGGCCACCCCCACCCCACCCAGTCCAGAACCTGGGCAATTACCCTGTCTTTTTTTGAGTGCGTTGCAATGTCTTCAGCTGTAATAGGTAAATTGAGTTCATTGACTTCAAAAATGGCATGGGACTGGCAGGGGGCAGCGACTAAGGGCATCGGCATGACACAAATTTTTTACAGGGCGATGCACTAATTTGTATGAGTAGGCAGCCAGGAACAGAGTCCACCTGGTCATCCTAGGTGACAGGACCTGTGGGGTTTGCTTGTCTCCTGACAAAAGACCTAGAAGTGGTTTATGGTCAGTTATGAGTTCAAAGTAGTGTCCAAATAGGAATTCGTGAAACTTTTTTACAGCAGCCACTGCAGCCAAGGCCTCTTTATCAATTTGGCTGTAGTTTCTTTCTGCAGCAGAGAAAGTCCTTGAGAAAAAGGCGATTGGTGCCTCAGAGCCATTTGGGAGCCTGTGGCTCAGAACTGCCCCAATACCAGAAGGAGATGCATCAGCTGCCAGGACTAGGGGGAGTTGTTGATTAAATTGGATTAAAACTGCATCAGATGTTAGTAAGGATTTGACTGATTTGAAAGTGTGGGCTTCCCTGGGTCCCCAATGCCAGGGGGATTCTTTGTCTAACAGTCTGTGTAAAGGCTCTGCAATGGATGCCTTATGAGGAAGAAATGAAGCATAAAAGTTCAGCAGCTCCAGAAAGGCTTGGAGTTCCGTCTTGTTGGATGGTGTGGGTGCCACGTGGATAGCCCTGACTTTGGACTCAATTGGGTGAATACCAGAGGCATCAATCCTGTACCCTAGAAAGTCCACTTGCTTAGTAGCGATGGTGCACTTCCCCCTTTTGAGTTTGAGGACATGCTGCCTAAACCTGTCTAGGACTGCCCTAACCCTTTGCATGAGTTAAGGCTTATTTGTTGCTGAAACCAAAATGTCATCAAAGTAAGGAACTACACCTGGAAGCCCGTGAAGGATCCTTTCCATGAGGGACTGAAAAATACCTGGGGCTACACTAACGCCAAATTGGAGGCGCTTGCATTTGAATGCACCCCTATGGGTGCCTATGGTTTGCAGCTCAGCTGTCTGATTATCAACAGGGAACTGTTGGTAGGCCTGGGACATATCCAATTTGGCAAAAATGGTGCCAGGTTCAAAAGTATGTAACAGGTGTTGGATCACAGGGACAGGTATGCGCTGACCTGCAGAAAACGATTGAGGGTGGTCTTGTAATCAGCGCAGATTCTCATGCTGCCATCTTTTTTGAGTGGGGTGACTATGGGGGTCTCCCACTTAGCAAAATCTGTTGGTTCTAATACCCCTTGCTGTAACAATTTGTCTAATTCTAAATCCAATTTGGGGAGGATGGCAAGGGGTATCCTGCGTGGCTTGAGGCGAACGGGGATTGCCTGGGGGTCTACAGTGAACGAGATGGGGGTGCCAGAATAGCAACCTAATTCATTGCTAAAGACATCAGAATAGTCTGTGAATAGGGTGTCTACTTCAGAGGTTGAGACAGCATGGATTCCAGTTATACTAAGGCCAAGGGAAGGGAACCAATCTAGTCCCAACAGACCGGGGAGGGCACCATTAACTACCACCAAAGGCAAATGGCCTTTAAAACTTTGGAACTGAACTAAAAACTTGCCTTTCCCGAGGACAGGGATGTTCTTGCCCTGGTAGTCCCATAGGGTCAGGTGGCATTTCTGGAGCTTCTTTTTTGAAATTCTGGGGGGAATCTTCTTCAGGGTCTCCCAGGAGATGATTGAGAGTGCTGATCCCGTGTCCACCTCCATTCTGCAAGGTTTACCTTCTAAGAAAACAAAAATACTTATTTTGTTAGAGGTTTTAGAAGTGTGGTCTACGTGGTAGCAAGTATAGCAATCTTCCACTTGCCTTTGGAAATTAGCAGTAGGTTGAGGTCTCTGAGGGAAGGTTCTCCCTGCTTGGCAGACTCTAGCTAGGTGGCCTTTCCTCTGACAGTTTAGACAAGTGGCATTCCTGAACCTGCAGGATGCTCTAAGGTGGGAACCTCCACAGCTCAGACAAATGGGAGGTTGCTTAGGGGTGAAGTTGTTCCTTTGTCCTGCTCCATCTTGTGGGGGCTTTTGCTGCCTAAGGCGGTTTATGTCTGTTGTGCCTATAGGGTCTTCTTCTAGGGAAACTTCCTCAGAGTGAATAGTGGAGCTGCCTGGCCTGATAGGAGTTCCTTGAATCTCAGCTGCTGATTGAGCAGAGAGCTCAGCAGCTTGGGCTTCTTCTATAGCTATGGCCAGGGTTAAGTCTTTTTTGGCTAGCAAGCGTCTTTGAAGCCTAAGGTCCCTGACCCCACAGACAATCTGATCCAAGAGCATGTCTTCTAGGTAGTCTCTGAACCCACACTGTAAGGCAGCTGATCTCAGGGCTGCCATATACTCACTAACTGACTCCCCCTCAGCCTGCCTTCTGGTTCTGAAGGCATGCGTCCTAGCTATCTGGGAGGGTTTAGGTGAATAGTGATTGGAAAGAATCTCTTGGAGCTCTTCCCAAGGAATGGTTCTTACAGAGTGAGGGGCAACTAGTTCTGTAGCGGTGTCAAAAACTGCAGCCCCACAGTAACTGAGGAAGAAGGATTTTTTCCTATGCTCTGCAGCGTCTGTGAGGTCGATAGCATCCAGAAAGTAGATTAAACGGTTTTTGTATGACTCCCACGTTTCTTTGGCTGGCTTGAAGGGTGGGAATGTCAGGTTGGTGTTCATCTTGAGGCGGCAGTGCCTGTCACCTCAGCTGCTGCGGCTTTGAAAATCGCGCTCTTAGAAGAGCGTTTTGCAGCTGCGCCTGTCAGGCGGCGTCTGTCTCCTCGGCTGAGGAGGCTTTAAATTTTGCGCTCTTGGTGAGTGCTGGCGGCTGTGGCTTCAGCGCTCGGTGGCTTCGCTCTTTTTTTAGTGACCAGCTCAGCGATCGGACGTCTGGTAGCCTCTTATTGTATCCCGCCCTCTTCGCCAGTGTTGTGGAGCGGCGGAGATACGAGGCTGAGCCAGAGTGTTCGTTTAAAAGGTGCTTTATTCTGGTGAATAAAGGGTTGCCGCATCTGCCAGGCTAACTCGGCAGATCAGCTGGTGGCAACAGCTGATGCCGTTTGACAGCTCCTTTTATAGCCGGCTGTCAAACAGCATCAGCCAATGGGAGCAGTTGGCGCTCCCGCTCAAACTGCGGACCTGGTTGGGAACTCCAGCCAGTTCTATAGACACAACAATAGGGTTTCCTACTTGAGCTGGGGTTGAACTAGAAGACCTCCAAAGTGCCTTCCAACTCTGTTATACGGTTACTGCAAAATTCTGCTGTACAGATATGGTGCTAATGAGATTGGTA
>NW_020771240.1:0-14767 GCF_900518735.1 Pseudonaja textilis | reverse complement strand
AGGGACCCTGGGAAATGGTGGCTGCCTCCCCCACCCTCTGTGGCCGGAGCAGGAGGGGCCCCTGAGGTTCAGGTGGGGGAGGCTGGGGGTCCCACTTGGATCCCTTCCCGGCCCCCCTGTCCCTGGAGACAGGAGCTGGGTTTGGGGTGGGGGAGGGGAGGCCTTTGCCCGGCTGAAGAAGGAGGCTCCTTCCTGGGGAGCAGAGCCTCCCTGCCCGCCTCTCCTGGGGCCAAGACCGGACGGAGCAAAGGCCTCCCTTCCCCTTTGCTTGGCCCAGATCCCTTCCCTCCTCCCGGTTCAGGGCTGGCAAAAGAGCCGCAGAGGGAGAGGATCCAGCCCTTCACCCCCACTTCCTTCCTTGTCTCCCTGGCCAGGAGGGGAGGCTGGAATGGAGGGGATCCCCCGGGCAAGAGGGACCCTCACAGCCCCAATAGCCACACTCCGTGAGTTTGTGTGTGTGTGTGTGTGTCTCTCTCTCTCTCTGGGGGATTTAAGTGGGGACCCAGCCCAGGTAAGGATGGCTTCAAAGTCCCAGGAGGCCCCACCTGCCTCGCTTCGTCACAGTCGCACTCTGGGCCTTTGGTCGCCATTGTGGGTCTTTGTGTTCAGTGTGGCTGCCCCATTTGGGAAGGAGGCCTCCAAATGAGCCTCTAGAGGGTCCTCAACTTACGACCATCACGGAGCCCCCCCACCCAAAGTGCTGCAACTCCCTCCCAGCGCTTGGACAAGGACCCTGGTCTCTCCTCTAGGCCTCTATTGTCCCCCAAGAGAGAGGAGCCAAGTGGGGGGGGCTCCCAGGAGCGAAGTCCCCCCTCGTGGAGGGGCAGGAACCAGGATGGGGGGCCTGGCTCAGGGAGGGGGGAGCTTCCCAGGAGCAGGAGGGGCTTCTGGGGGCAGGAAAGGCCCCTCCAGGCCGCCCTTCTCTCCCCTCTGCAGGGGAGGGAAAAAGGGACAGTGGTTGAGTTTAATGTCATTGTACCTTGTTCAACGAAATCTTCAGTGCTCATCATAACCATGAAAATAAACACAAACATCCTTCACCCTCCACACACTGAACCGAAACTCCACCCATGACACCACACCAAGACCGCACTATACAGCAGAATTCAACAGAGCTCCTGCCCTGGGATAGAAGCTGTTTTTCAGCCTATTTGTCCTCGTTTTTATTATTCTGCACCATCTGCCAGATGGTCATAGTTCAAAACAAGGGTTCCAGGGGACTTTTGGTTTGAGCTTCTTCAGCGACAGACCAAAACCTCGTCTCTGTGAGACTTCGATCCGTGCTTGCCGCTGGAGCACCCCGAGCCGGCTGGTTTTGAGGCTAAGCCACCCTGTAGAGGTGGTGAAGAAGGGGGAGACTGCCTACCGCATCTCTCCACAGCTGGCCATTACTCCCTTTCCCGAAGGCGATTGCAGCGGTGGTCAGAAATGGCCACCACAAAGAAGAACTCGACCGGAAAAGAATGTGCAGGAGGAAGATAAGAGATAGTTTTGGTTGACCGGGTCAAACAGCAAAAGCAGCAAATAAGATATCCTGGAATTGAAACTGTTAAAAAACAATAACCTTGTTCCCTAAGAAGATTTTTAAGCTGTGAAGGAGAGAGAAAAGGGGAAAGATTTGGTTTTCTCCTTTTTCCTCTACTGACAGCTAAGAGACTTAAGCAAGAAATTGGAAAAAAAATCCACTTTGACATCAATAGGCATTTAATGCTGAAAATAAAAAGTCAAAGGGATAATAAAGATTTCTGGATAATTAAAAGCTTTTGAAAACAGGAGAGAAAAAGAATAAAAGGGCAGGACCTGGAAGGGAGGAGACTGCCTGGAATTAAAAAAGAACTTTCAGCAAAATCTCAACAAGACTTCCAAAAGATACATTCTAACGGAAATATCGCAACAAAAACCCCAGGAAGAGAAAGTCGAAAAAGAAATAAGATATAACTCGGGACTATCTGGATTACTTGATGATTTCTGGATTCTTGGTTATTGTTTTGAATGACAAATCAATCGGGTGGTTGTTTAAAACTGTTTAAAATGCCTCCACTTTTAGAAGATCTGAAAATGGAACTTCAAAAGTACAAAGAAGATGCACAAGAAGGAAGAGGTTCTCTTGGCTTCGTATTTCAGTTTTTAGAAATGGAAATATGGAATTATGAGAAACAACAAGAAATGCCTGCAGAACAGGAAGATTGTAACAAAGAAGAAGCCATCTTTAATGAACAAGTAATCTTAGATGGGGGGGGAGGAAAAGGGGGAAAGAGAATGGAAAGTTTAAGATTGGGAAAAAAAATAGAGTGAAAAATAAGTATAAAATCAGACAGCAACAGAAGAGGAAAATGCAGAAGAGAGAATTAGAACTAGAGAGACAAGGGGGTAAAAAGGGGAGGGAGAAGATGAGAGGGAAGAAAGAAAGGAAAAGAAGTCATAAAGGACAGAAGCAAAATATAGAGAAACGGCCTATTTAGAGATAATGGGAGAAAACTTAATGGAAAAAGGGATTCTGCAAAGGTACATAAGATAGTATGGTTATATTAGAACCAGAAATAATTTTAGAAAATATGAAACAATGTATGATTAAAATGTCTGATAAAATAGCTATCATAATTCAGTGGAATGCTTGTCAATAAATAAATGTAACAAAAGGTATATTTAATGATTTACAAATCGTGAAGAGAAATAAGGGAAAAATTAATTATGGAGATATGTGTTTTTAAGGAAGTATATTTAATTGAAAAGAAGTATTAAAGATGTTAAGATTATTAATGATAGAACTGGAATGGAATGAGAGTTTATAATTACATATATTTACAATCTTTTTTTTTAAGAATATAGTGTGTATTATAAGAATGTACCAAGCAGAATTCATTTGGAGGTTATGTATTATGTATTATATTGAAGGTCATAAAGTTAAGGTATATATTGAAGTTTAAATAAGAGTTGAAGGGATGTAATTAAAAGATATAAAGGTGTCATACTCCAATTAGTAACTACAGGAGAAAATTTGTTTAATGAGAAAAGATAATATGAAATTGAAACAGAACAGACAAAAGTATAAATATAATGATTTGAACTGAGATAATCAAAATAAAATTGAGAAAATTAAAAGAGTGGAAAAACTATATAGAAAATGGAAAACAGTATAAGATATGGAATAGAATACAAAAAGCATGAAATTGAGTTTTGTATCTATATAAAGAAATTCAACCCTGGACCATGCTATTTTCGAAAAAGATGTTTTACTTGTATTTTGTGTGTGAAAACCCAAATAACACTTTATTGAAAAAAAAGGGGGGGTCCAGGATGAGATGGATCTTTGAGGATGTTTTGAACTTTCTTAAGGCAGCGGGAGCTCTAAAGTTCTTCCAAAGAGGGGAGAGGGCAACCCACGATCTTCTGGGCAATGACATTCACCCTCTGGAGTGCTGTCCTATCTGCCCCGGAGCAATTGGCAAACCCTACAGAGGTGCAGTCAGTTAAAATGCTCTCTATGGTGCAGCGGTAGAAGGTCACCAGCAGTTTTCCATTCAGTGGTTGCTTCCTGAGAAGTCCCTTGCAGTATAATCTCTGCTGGGCCCTTTTGACTAGGGCTGCAATGTGAGCACCCAGGTTAGGTCCTCTTTTAGGGTAACAGTCAGAAATTTAAAACTGGCCACTTGCTCCACTCGTCTCCATTGATAAACAAGGGCTGGAGGTCTGATCTGTTCCTTCTATAGTCCACTATAAGCTCCTTGGTCTTATTGGTGTTGAGGACCAAGTTATTGTCTCCACACCAAGAAAGCAACTGGACTGTGCTGTCCAGACAGTATATAGTTAATTGGGAATTGGGAGCTGTCCCCTTAAGGGAATGTCTCATGGGAAATGTAGTTAATGCATCATGGGAAATGTAGCTCATGTCATGTGGTCACATCTGTAATCCTGATTGGTCACTGAATTGACCCTTGTTTGGGTTGGGGGAGTTGCCTTTACTCTTGTTTGGACCGCAGCAACGTCCTGGAGTCTCACCTTTTACTCTATTATTATGGGATGAAGATCACTATACTTTCACCCTATGAAGTCAGCTATGGAAAGATTTGGACATTAGATGAATCTCGACATAACTGTGAGTGATACCTTGAGGATGCCTTGTGATTCAATAAAGAAACTTTGTATGGAAGCCTTTGTAGAGTTTGCCTGACTGTCTTTATATTCAGCCAGCAGTTTAAAGCCAGAACAGGATCCAGGTCCACCTCATCTCAGTAGGCAGACTCACCCCCCCATGAGTCCCCCCACCACCCAGTTCCTCAGACTTCCCCCCCAAGCCCCGTCTTTCCTGCCCCTCCCTCCTTCCCCGAGTCTGACGGGAGGGGGGCCACTTGGGGCCAGAGAGAAAGCGGCTCCTCTGCTGACCGACAGGCCCAGCCAGGATGCCTGGAACGGTCTGGACGGAGGCAGGAGGGAAACCCGCTCAGGGTCTCCCGAGTCCCAGCAGAGGGGAAGAAATCGGGGGGGAGGGTCAGAGAGACCACCAAAGGAGGTGGACGGGTCTCTCCCCCTTGTCTTTCCATGGGAACTCCAACTCCCCTGAGGATAGTTCAAAGTCACCCAGGGAGCTTTTCTTTTGAAGGCAGGATTAGAAGGGAAGGAAAGGAAATCAATAGGAGGAGGAAAGGCAAAGGAAGAAGAAAAGGAAGGTGGGAAAGAACTGAAGTCAATAGATGAAGGGAGGAAAGGAATAAGAAAAGGAAAGGGAAGGATAGGGAAAGGAAGGAAATGAATAGGAGGAGGAAAGGCAAAGGAAGAAGCAGAAAAGGAGGATGGGAAGGAACTGAAGTCAATAGGAGGAAGGGAGGAGGAAAGGAATAGGAAAAGGAATAGGGAAGGGAAGGGAAGGGAAAGAAGGAAAGGGAAGGAGGATCCCAGAAGGAACCAGCAGGGTTGCACAAAGAACCCGAATAACCTGAAAGAAGACAAGAGAGACAGGGAGACGCAACTAAAGAAGAGCCCCCATTTTTAGGGAAACCAGGAAATCGGAGCTGAAAGGAGGAAAAGATATTTCTTTCCAAAGGAACGGGGGGGGGGCAGGGCCGGGAGGGGCACCCTGGATCTCCCCGGGGAAAAGCGCTGTGGGGGGGGAGAGCAATGGGGAGGAGGGGAAGGGGGCCCACCCTCTCTTGGGGGGAGGGGGGTCAAGTGTCATCCTCCTCCCCTCCGTTTCTCTGCCAAGGGCTCCCAACTCCCCCCCAAATTCTCTGAAAGGAGCCCCGGCCTTCTCTGCCCCTCCACAGGTGGCAACCCTGTGGCGAGGGAGCCTCGGGGGTGGAGAGAGAGGAGAGAAGCCCCTCTGGGGGAAGAAACCTGCCTTGCATTGGGGCAGATTCCTCCCCATCCAACCTCCGCGGGCTTCAGTCACCTGGAACCACCCCGCCTGAGTGACAGGATGACCCCCCACCCCCTCCCCCACCCCACAAGGCCTCTGTGTCCAGGCCTGCGAGGCCATCCAGACGATCCCCCGAGGCCCGGAAGCCGCTGCCCACCGCTTGGAAGGCCGGGGACAGGACGGGGCTGGGATACCTGCAGGAGCCTCCCCCTCCTCTCTGAGGGTCCCTTCCTGCCCGCCCCTCTGAGACAGAGGGGGGGCTACCTCCAGGTCCCCACCCTCAAGGACCGCCATCTGGGCAGATCGCCTGGCGCCACTTTTGCAGAGCAGCCCCCCCCCCGCTGCTGAGGAAGAGGCTTCCCCGGGGGATTCAGCAGCCCCCCCCCCACCCCAATTATTTAGGGAATTGTGTTTGAGGCTTTCTGTGCTTTTTCCACACAGCAAAACATTTACTATGGAATCTGTTATAAGACATGCTGGTGGCTATTGACTTGCATGGATTTTAAAAATTATTTTATTCCTTTGTCGGACATCAAGTTCCATTTCTACAGCGACAGTGCAATGTCTGTGTCGGGTCTTTTTTCAAAATATCCATCATATTTTACATCCTGATTATGACCGTTATTCTCCTCATTGTACAACGGAGCCTCTTTGGAAGAGACTAACATCGGGTGCCGTCATTATAACTGTTATTGTCCTAGTTCTACCACAGATCCAAAGGAACAAGGAGCGCTGTGATTGGATGAGATGCTCAAAAGAAAAGGTGCCTTTTGACTTCCGGTTTGCAAGACTTCAGCGGCAGCAGGAATCCGACAAGCACATTTCCCTGAGGCCCAGGAGGCAAAATGTATGTGTGTGTATGCTGCGCCCCCTGCCCTGTGCTCCATTTTTGGCCTTCTTGGGCCCAGGGAAGACTTTGGGGAGCAAAACCACACCCCAGGAGGCTTCCCTGAGGTCCAGGAGGCCCCAAAACAAGGGGGGTGCTGCAAAAAAGAAGCTACGCCCACCCAGCCATGCCCACAGGACTGGTTGTTAAAAAAATTGAATCCCACCCCTGCCCTATACCATGTCAGACAAGTGGCTGTCCTATCCCCATTGATGGACTTACACCCTTTTCTTCTTCAAGTTGCCTGCTGAATGCAACTGTGGGGGTCCCTGGGGTGCCAAAAGGGGCTCACGTAGGAAACATTGATGATGAAGACACTTTGGGCCACAAATGAGGAGGTGGGAGGAAGAAAGCCTGAAAGCTTTCGCTTTTCTTTCTGTTTGTTTTCATCCTTTCCTCTAGAAGGGGCCCTCCAATATTCTCCAGTCATCTCTCTCCTCCCCAGCTCTGGTTAATAAGACCCCAATCATTGTTACTGTTTGGCTTTTGAGATTTCTGGCGATGTTTTCAGAAGAAGAAGGAAGAGGCAATGAGTGGCAAGCGGCTTCATCCAGAAACTCCTGGGCCCAGGCGAGATATTCTGAGATATTCTGATATCTCCTGTCTCCTCACCCTTCCCAGAAGCATGGACACCCACAAGAGAACCACCCACAGCCAAAGAGGAGACATTGCAGCCACACAGGTGAGTGGTTATCAGGCCCGGCCCAGATTGGACCTTCAGGAAAGAAAGACTCGTCTCCATTTGTAGTCGAGCTGCATCTAGTAAAAGATATGCTTTCATTAAAGCCAAGTGGTCACAGCGAAAACAAAGCTAGATCTGAGGATTCCTGCATAAAACCCGGTAATCTTCCCTTTTTTCTCCCTGGTCATCTACAATCATGTTCACTGAAGGCCAATTATGCAGATAAGGAAGAAAAGTATTTATTTTAAAATATTTTAGGGAAGAAGCAGGGGAATCCCATCTCTTTGCTCACTCACGCCAGACCAACGCAACACTCTTGTATCATAACAAGCAAACATCTGCATCCAGTGGCTACACCATTCTGTCTCCTTGCTGAATGGGTGTTGCCCACCATGAAACTGGGATGAAAAGGGCAGAGTTGGACCATGAAAATTAAGCAAATGAACTTGGATTGTTCTTGGTATAAACAAGTGATGGATTTCTCCAAGAAGTTCTAGGTTTGTGGTCTTTGGAGCCAACCAAGGAATAAGGCGGAAAGACAAGAGGCAGCTGATGGAAAAAAGCAAAAGGGCCTAAAATGGCAAAGTGACCATGTGTGAGATTTACTATGTGTTAAACTTACTGAACATTCCAAAAAGATAAAATATGAGTGGACCGATGATAAGATAGATGTCCATGATTGAAACATAGAAAAACAAGGCTTTGTGTATATCTCGATGTCCTTCGGGTGTTGTTATGGTCAGATAGGGCTCACAGTTTAGGAGCAGACTGAGCTCACTTTCAAAGGTTCCCCTAAAACTTGTGTGTTCTCAATATACACAGCAAACACACAATGTTTCAGAGATTCCTTAGCTCAGGTGTTGTACAGAGAAAAACAGGGGCAGTCGGGCCTAAAGAAGGTGCACCCTGTAAAATGGCGTTTCCAGAACATTCCATCTCTGCCTTCATTACTCAAATGAAACAATGGCATTGTTTATGGAGCCTACTCATCTTCTGAGAAACGCACAGCCTAATATTTTTGCATGAGTTGCCGGTCAATTTGAGTGACATTCCTGACAATAATTGATTTAGGACTTATTGGTTGTATTGGCCAATATTTGGGAGGCTTTGAGTTCTAATTCTCCCTCAGGCAGGAAAACTTCCTGGGGGACTTTGAGCGGATCACCAGGAGACTTTTGAATTCCAGTCCTGCCTTAGTTCTTATTGAATTTGGGATGGTAAATTTGGAAACATTTTCTCAGATTAATATGAGATATGAAAATTGGAGATACCTAGAATGTGAGATGGCCGAGTGTCCAATATTGTGGGTAGTGATGGAGGAAAGTGAAATTGTGGGATAATCGTTGTGGGGGGATCAATTTTTTTTTACTACCGGTTCTGTGGGCATGGGTTTGTGGGTGGGGCTTGGGCGTGGCTTGGTGGGCGTGGCAGTGGAAAGTTACTTCAAAAGCCCATTCCTTCCTCTCCCGACTAACCTGCTTTCCAGCTCCATTCTCCTGTGCAGGGCAACCAATCCAGCCGATCAGCTGGGACTCAGTGGGAGTCAGAGAAGAGATGGGGGCAAGGCCAGTCAGAGGCGGTATTTGCCAGTTCTCCGAACCACTCAAAATATCCACTACAACTTCCCCACAACTGGTCAAAACCTACTGAATTCCACCCCTGGATAAACCCCTCTTCCATGTGGCACAAAGCCACAAGTCTCTGCCTTCTTCTACTGCTTGTGCGAGAACCAGAGGGATTTGTGTGAATCTTAGACTGACCTTCTTCTGATCCAACAGAGCTTTTCTTATCTCCTTAAAATGGAATTTTCAAAGGGCTCCTATTCACAATTAGGAGCCTTTATGAGACAAAAAAATTGATTGCCAATTGATCAGCGATCTCTGTGGTTGGAGAGCAGAGCAGCTTCCATGGGTACCTCTTCCTAGAAACCTAGAAGTCCCCTCCCCACTTATTCAGCCCCTTCTTGGACCTGGATGAACCTTATGCAGCATTGGAGGTTTGTGACCTGGTCAATGATACGGCTGCCTTGAGACAGGATCCCTGCAACCTCCTCCTGGGAAGAGTCCAAAGGTCCCCTTTCTCTGGACATCTTCTCCAGCCCTTCAAAGACAAGAAAAGTTTGGAGGAGGAGCAGAGAAATGGTTAAGGTACAAATTGTAGAGTGGAAAATTAAGGGGCCTGAAAATGGCTATTTTATTTCTCTGGTTGTTGAAAGGAAAAAAAATATACAATAGAAATTTCTTTACAAACTTATTTTTTTTTATTTACTTTTTTTTTCTGTGAAGTACATACAATCCCAAACTGAAATCCCAGACAGCTGTTCTGCTGAATTCTTTCTGCAAAGGAGGTTTTATCAGGAAATCAAGGAAGACTCATATAAGATGGATGAAGATTTCCGTCCTCAGCTGGGAGCCAGTCAAGCATGGTATTTCACATCATTCCGGCATTTTTAGGGAGAGAATCAGGGAACCAGGCTGGTGTTTGGTTCCCACAGCTTCCTCCTGACCTCATTTCCTACTCATTCTCTCACACCCACCCACATGTTTAGCTGCTGTCAGTTGGAACAAGTATGTCAATCATTTGTTATAAGGTGTCATGTTCAGTATCTGTTGCTGAACAGCTGAATTCCTCTCAATTTTACAGAGGTCTCTTTAGCAATATTTATTGAAAGGGGAGGGAGCTATAAGAATTCCAGTCATTCAACAATTCCCCATTTTGAAACATACAGATATCATTTTCTTTGACTCCTGCATACTATCTAAATGGAAATCAAATAAAAGAAACATTAACAATTCTTCCACTATCATAATGATGCTATATCTCATGTTTTTACATTTGTTCTGGCTGTGAGATGCTCCTTTGTGTTCAGCTCTGGCCTCAGAAGGATAATGTAGCACTTGGGGATGAAGATGCAGCCCAGCAGACCACCACTGGAGGCCAGGATGGAGAAGACCTGCACAGCCACCGTGTGTTTCCCTTTAGTGCTGAGGTAGGTGGGCACAAAAGTCACCCAAACACTGCAGAAGACCAGCATGCTGAAGGTGATCAGCTTGGCTTCGTTGAAGGCCCCAGGCAGATTCCTGGCCAGGAAAGCCACTGTGAAGCAGACGGCAGCCAGGAAGCCCATGTAGCTGAGGGTGACATAGAACATGACAACGGCCCCTTCGTTGCATTGCAGGATGATCTCTCCAGGCTGGGAGTGGAGATCAGAGTCAGGGAAGGGGGGAGAAACTCCCAGCCAGATGGAGCAGATGATCACTTGGACAACAGAAGAAGACAGGATGATGGAGTTGGCCAAGCTCTTCCCCAACCATCTCTTTGCTCGGTTTCCTGGTTTTGTGGCCAGGAAAGCCAGTACCACTGTGATGGTTTTGGCCAAGAGAGAAGAAATGGCAACTGAGAAGATGATGCTGAAAACCATTTGTCGGAGAAGGCAGGTGGCTTTCCTTGGTTGACCAATGAAGAGAGAAGAAGACAAGAAGGAAAGCAGGAGGGAGACCAGGAGGATGTAGGAGAGGTCCCGGTTGTTGGCTTTGACAAGGGGAGTTTCTCGGTATTTAATGAAGATGATTAAAACAAGGCCTGTGGTTAGGAACAAGAATAGGGCAAAAGAGACCAGGATGATGCCCAGAAGTTCTTCATAAGACAGAAAGGTTATCATTTTGGGGATACATTGGACTCTTTCTTTATTTGGGTATTTATCATCCGGACATTTGGTGCATTTTTCTGTGTCTGAGAAAAAACAACAACCAACCCAATATTTCTTTGTCCTTTGTATTTCAAGATATATTGTACATTCTTTGGGAACAAGTGATTATCAGGAGCATTTTCTGGGATGGATTTCTTAATATCTCCAGAGTCAAAAAATAAGTGTATCAGTTTTTTAAAAAAGATAGCTACAATATATTTTTGATAGGATATAAAATTGAGGGAAGCTTTGGACTTGAAAGATTTCCTTTGTAATGTTCAGAATATTGATATGAACCTCCATTACTAAAGGAAAATAATGAATCAATTAATCTTTCTAGAGAAACTTACATGCAAGATGGCAATTCTTGTCATGCTTGCCTCAGATGTGGCTGGCAGATCAAGTGACTGTTGCAAATAATTTGGAATGGCCATTGTAGCACTGGTGATAAGGGTGCAGACACATACAAGCATAACTATCCATGCCATCATATTGTGTATCTCGTACATCAGTAACACCTTTTCAGTGTTCCTCAAAGGGAACCCTGCATTGCAGTCCTCCTTTCAGGAGGTGAACCTAAAACAATTCCTCGGGTTTCAAGGAACTCAGGTGTTCCTAGAGGAGTAAATGTGGAAGGAAGGACACATCCAACCTAAAAAGAAGAAACATTTTCTCTGGCAGTAGTAAAGCTTGTCCAATCTGCCAATCTCTCTCTATCCAGCCTTTCCTTCACAGTCTTTTTGTTCTTCTGTTTAGAGAAGAAACGGGGAATTTTGGAAATAAAGAAGAAACCTATTCAGCTTCAAAGTTTTTTTTAATTCACACTTTCATGACAATGCTCTGGATGGATCCAGTTCCACCAGGCCTCCCATTTTCCTCTGGTGTCACCCACCTTTCTGAGTGGAGAAGGTCCCCTCTGGACAAGGAATGCAGTCATAGCAGCAAACTGGCTCTTCTTCTCGAGCCCTCTTGACAAATCCAGGATGACAACTTTCCACACATTCAGATTGAGGAAAGGACTGAGCAGGAAAAAAACAAGATTGCCAAAGCAAATGTGTTAGGACTCTCCGTCCATGGAAAATGGAGGTAAAAATGGATATTAGACAAGATATTAGGTATTAGCCTCTGGTCTTCACTTAAGTAAATACAAAATCTCTCACTATTTCCAAATGGTTGGAGATATAACTCCTGAAAGATTCTTCCTTTAGTTCCTCTCTTTTGCTTTTGGCATCTCACATTGCCAAAAAAAGAAGACTTTATTAAATAGAAAAGTCTGGAGAGATGGAACCAGGGGTGGGATTCTACTGGTTCTGTCCAGTTCTATAGAACCAGTTGTTATGATTCTGCGCAGTTTGGGGAACTGGCAACTCGCAACACTGGCTGACCATGCCCCTCTCTGTTCGCCTCTCCCCTGTGTGCCCAGTCAGTCCTTATCATGCATGCGTGGCATCACCTGCAGCCTGTTTTTGCCCACTTGCCAGGCCAGCCATTGCTGCATGCCTTCCGCTGTGGCCCTGCCTGATCTCTCTGGGTGAGGGAGGCTCTGCAAGCTCTGGGGCCCAGTCACCTATCTGCCACTGCCGGTCACCTTTAACCTCCCCACCCCACTTGCCTTTTGCTGCCACCACCCGCCGCCCTCACCCCCAGCAGGAAAGGCCCAGTATCTGCGGTGAATCCAGGCGGGGGGTGAGATGCAGACTGGTGGGGACCTGAGCTACATTTTGCTGTACTGGAAGACATGTGGAGAGGCTCGAGTTCTCCTTCTGCTGGGAGAACAAAAGAGTCTTTCCTGGCACAGCTCAGGGCAGCAGAGAGAAACAGGATTCAAGCGGGCTGCTTCTCTGCCGCCCAGAGCCACCTGTTTCCCCATTGGAGAGGAAGTTGCAAACTTTTCACTGTGCAGGGAAAGACTCTTCTGCTTTCCCAGCAGCAGGAGAACATGAGCCTCTCCACATGGGATTAGCTGGGATTCACGCAGCTGCTGGACCCTGCTTGCAGTGAGGTAGAGGTGTGGGGTAGGGAGATCAGGGAGCATGGCCCATTTGCCTACGATCCCTTCCCTCTCCCACCTGCAGCCCCTTTGTTGGACCCAGAATAACCACCCCTGGTGGGCCTTGCCACAACCACCTGGTTGTACCCATTAAGGCAACAGGCATTGTCATTTTGAAGTTGAGGGAGAATTTGGGGAAGGAGGTGGAGGGTCCTGCAGTGGCTGGTAAAGGAGCCCATTGAGAAGCAAGGAAGTGACCTTCTAGTGGTCCAAGCTGGTGTTCAGGCTGGAGGCGGGCCAGGGGAAGTCAGACCATCGAGGGAAAAGGGGGATTTCCAGGTGGAGCTGCCCTCTTCTAGCAGAATCGGGACCATTGGGGTAATCCTAGGGATTGGGTGAGTCGAGCCGCAGCTCCTTCCCTTCTTAGCTCAGGGAATGGCCTTTTTGTGCAGGGGGAAGACTGTGGAGGGGGGAAGTCTAACTGAGCGACTCCTCTGGTGTCTTCGCTGGATTATTTGGGCACATACAAGCGAGCACAGTTAAAGTCACTGCTGTCGCATGTGAGCTCAGGCCTCAATGCGTGGCTCCATAAAGTCAGCACCAAAGAAGTGGTCAATTAGATAAACCTGTGGTGCAATGCTCACTCGTATCTTGGACGCTCCAGGCCGTCTGACCTCAAAGCCGCTCAGGAGCTGCCATTCCCAGGTCTCTACTTGCCTGTGCTTGGTCGCCCCCTCTTCACCTTGATGAAGCGGCTGGCCCTGCCCCTACCCTCACCTGACCTGAGAAGGTAAGGGTGACGGTGGGGGATAGCGAAGCGGCCGTGTCCCTATCTTCCCGATTCTCTCTCCCACTCTGTGTGTGTGTGTGTGTGTGTCCCTGAAAGCATGGACAAGCCAGCAAGCTCTCCTTCACGCTCTTCATTACTTCTTTCATTTCTTCTTTTTGGAATCCAGACTGGCTGAACAATTGCCAGACTATAGTGGAAGCGTCCCTTCGGGCGACCCTCCTCCTCCTCCTCCTCCTCCTCTCATAACCGGCAGTTGCGGCGGGGAAGGGAGGGTGTATGCGCACGGGGAGATTCTCCTCAAGCAAATGCCAAAGCACAGCAAAACCTGGTATGGGGTGGGTGGCTGCTCACTTGAGGAATGAGCGTCTCCCCACACAACTGCACCCTCCTGATCCTTCCAGAGCTGCTGGGTGCAAGAGGAGGAGGAAGAGGAGGAGGAGGAGGGTCGCCCGAATGGATGCTTCCACCATGGTCTGGCAATCATTGTTCAGCCAGTCTGGATTTGAAGAAGAAGAAATGAAAGAAGTAGCGAAGTGCACCAAGGAGAGCTTGCTGGCTTGAGGGAGACACACACACATTCACAGATACACACACACACACACACACACACACACACACACACACATACAGAGGGGGGAGAGAGGGGGGAAGGTTTCTCACCCCTTCGATGGATACCCTTAATTGTACGTGGTCCACAAATGGAACAATATCGAAGCCTCCCAAGCAGCCTAAGTGAAAAAATCCGGTTTCTCCTGCCCAGATTCAGTTCTCGGTGAAGATCAACCACCTTTGGGGAACAGCATCAGCCCTCTTGAAATGGGACCTCAGGCTTTGGAAAACAGAGAGAAAACAGCAAAACTTTCTCCTACCTTGTTGAGCACCTTTAACCGTGAAAGAGCATCTTGGTTGATAGAAAGTCTCTGTCTTAAAAAATACGCCACAGACTCTCTCCTGGGATCATCCCTGGGAAGAACCACCAAGCACGAAATGAGCAGATCTGCTGCTACCTCTCCATTTGGGTCCATGTAGAGTTTAAGGTCTGAAATATTGACAAACTCATTCTTCTCCAGGAAAGGATGGAACTAGAATGGGAACATGCAGCAATTTTAAAAGCAGAAAGCTTTGTTTCTTATCCCAGATGCTTTTTCACATTTGAATCTGTTAGATCTGCGAGGATGGTTCAAGAACGGAGGCAAGACTCAGATAACAACAACAGCTCTTTATTAGTGACTTCAGATCTGAGCGGAACATCCCAGCCGCAGCAGCCCCTTATATAGGGCTGGCAGTAGCTAGGCAGCCAATGAAGGCGATTTGAGTTTGCCGCTCTTGGCTGGGCCAATCGTGGCAGCCCGTTTACTAGCCAATCGGATCAGTCTGC
>NW_020771239.1:0-14768 GCF_900518735.1 Pseudonaja textilis | reverse complement strand
CTCAGCTGATTGTGGGAGGGTTTTTCCCCCTCCTCTCAGCTGATCGTCAGAGGCTTTTTCCCCCTCCTCTCAGCTGATCGTCGGAGGCTTTTTTCCCTCCTCTCAGCTGATCGTTGGAGGCTTTTTCCCCCTCCTCTAAGCTGATTGTCGGAGGCTTTTTTCCTTCCTCTCAGCTGATTGTCGGAGGCTTTTTTCCCTCCTCTCAGCTGATTGTCGGAGGCTTTTTTTTACTATCAGTTTGGGCAAACCGCTAGCAATTTTTGCTACCTGTTTCGGCTGAACTGGGCCAAACCAGTAGCATATCACCACTGATGTGGAGGTTCTGAGAAAATGCCTCCCACTACCATCACCAATCACTGGTTCCTGGAGTGGGAGAGCTGAACTGAACAGAAGGATCAGCTGGGAGGGGTAGCACAGTTAAGGGGGCGACGGCGGCGGTGGGGTGGCCGCGTTGGGGTGGATCACACATGCATGTGCAGGGGGATGGGGGCACGTGGGCATTGCCTTATGGGTGCTGGCACGTGAGCCCAGAAACTAAAACTAAACTAAATGGTGGTTTATTTGATCATAAACCAGTCTTCTGCTGACTGAGCAGAGAACCATTTCCCGGGCTTCACTCACTTCCCCGGCTGTTTTTTGTCTGCTCGTCCAACAATCTGAGTTAGCTGCAAAACTCAATGGCTCCTGTCTTCCATACCTTTTGCTCCAGATGTGCTCTGCGCAAGGAGACCCTCTGCTCCAACTTCTGGAGCTCCCGTTCGTGCTGTGCTTCTGTCTGCATCTTGATTTTGCTCTGGTAGGCGTTGAGCAGCTCCATCTCTTGCTGCAGTTGCAGCCTCAAGGCTTGGCATTCTGCTTCCTGAGCCTCGTCTAGCCGCAGCTGCAAGGAAGCACATCAAGAGCGTCAAGGGAAGGACGCTCGTTGGTCACCTCCTTTTTACGACCCCTGTAATCCCCCGGCGGGATGATGGAGTCTGGGAAACTGAACGGAGCAGAGTATTTACGGGCCAGATGCCTTTCCTGTCGTCTTGAGACATCTTGAGCTTTGACGGAGGTCCACTACCGCTAGGCTTGTATATTTGGAAGAAAGAATTTTGCTATTTGAGGGGTTTCTTGGGGCTCTCTGAGTTTGCTTCTTTTCTTGCAGGCGCACTGATGATGTTACCTAGTTTGGGTCATGAAATCTCTGCAAGGAAACAACCAAGCTCAGAGAGCACTCAGGGTTGACCTGAGGGAGCCCTCAGGTCAACCCTGAGCTACAAATCATCATCTTTTAACGACCCCATCATCCCCTTGCAGGATGGAGTCTGGGCAACTGAATTGAGAGCTAGCAGAGGGTTTCTTGGCCGGATACCCTTCCTGTCACTGATCTGGAGTTTTGTTCGGCAGATATATTCTCATGGTGCCCCAAGAGAGAAATATCTGTCTTTATCTGGGATTGAACTCACAGCCTCCGGACTGTGAGGCAAGAACTCCACCTCTAGGCCACTGCACCACTTTAAGGACGCTCATTGTCAGTTGGGGCAAATCACCAACTGATATACGCTTGTATCAGAACTGTCTTCCTATCTTGTGGGAAGGACCAGGGTTGGCAACTATGCTTTCGTGGTCTCCACCTGCAGAAAAGGCATCTTTTTAAAAATAAAAATAAAAAATCAGCCTCAAAATTTTCAGATCTTCAGAGGTTTCCATCATGACGGATTTAAAAGATATGGAATTGGGTCAGAGGGGCCACCTTAGAGTCCCAGTCAATTCCCAAGATATTCTGTAGGTCTAATACAGTTTGGTCTAATGGTTCATGGAGCTGATCAGGAGACAGTAAGTTCTAGTCTCGCGTGAGGCACAAAAGCTGACTGGGTGACTTTGGGCCGATCGCCAGGAGAAGGTGAATTCTAGCTCTGCCTTAGGCATGAAAATCGTCTGGGGGGGGGACTTTGGGCCAATCGCCAGGAGATGGTGAGTTATAGTTCCACCTTAGGCACAAGAGCTGACTGGGTGACTTTAGGCCGATCACCAAGAGATTATAAATTTTAATCCCTCCTTAGGCATGAAACCTAGCTGGGTGAATTTGGGTCAATCACCAGGTGATAGAGATTTCTAGTCCCACCTTAGGCATGAAAGCTTTCTGAGTGACTTTGGGGTAATCACTAGGTGACAGTGAGTTCTAGTGCCACCTTAGACATGAAAGCTGGCTGGGTGACTTTGGGCCAATCACTAGGTGACAGTGAGTTTTAGTACCACCTTAGACATGAAAGCTGGCTGGGTGACTTTGGGCCAATCACTAGGTGACAGTGAGTTCTAGTGCCACCTTAGACACGAAAGCTGGCTGGGTGACTTTGGGCCAATCACTAGGTGACAGTGAGTTCTAGTACCACCTTAGACACGAAAGCTCTCTGGGTGACTTTGGGCCAATCACTAGGTGACAGTGAGTTCTAGTACCACCTTAGACACGAAAGCTCTCTGGGTGACTTTGGGCCAATCTCTAGGTGACAGTGAGTTCTAGTACCATCTTAGATACGAAAGTTGGCTGGGTGACTTTGGGCCAATCACTAGGTGACAGTGAGTTCTAGTGCCACCTTAGACACGAAAGCTCTCTGGGTGACTTTGGGCCAGTCCCTCTCTTTCTGCCCAGCCCACCTCACAGGGTCGTTGTGGTGGGGAAAATAGGAGGAAGAACATATTAAGTATGTCCACTATCTTGCGTGACTTATAAACGCTAATAAAGGTGGAATTAAAAACAATTCAATTATTCCAACCCGTCTTTTATTTTACTCCTTTTCTAGGGCGGGGAGCCCTCCTTCCCCAGGGACTGGAGACCCCACCCCCACCGCACCCCACCCCCTCTCTCTTACCGCTTGCGACGCCATCATCTCATTGATGCTCTGCTCATACTGTTCCGCCAGGATGGCCAACTTCCGCGTCTGCTCATCCTTCAGGCTTTTCAAAATAGTTTTGTGCTCACTCTTTGGAGTCACTTCCAGCTGGTGATTCTTGAGCGCTTTGTACTGCTTGGTTTGCACTTTGCACGTGTCTTGGAACTGCTTCTTGATCTGCATTTCCATGGCCTGCGGAGGAGGAGGAGCGAGGAGAAGCAAAACCGACAAAGGAGCCGTTTTTAAAGGCTCCCGCTGCGTGCTGAACGTGGGTTTCAATTTAAACGGCAGGGAGCATTTTTCAGGACGGAGGAAAAAAATTAAGGCCCGATGGATCACAGCCTTAATAGTCGGCTACGTGTAGCCGTAATAATGTTAGAATGAACTGAGTAAGAAAGTTGGAAGGGACCTTGCAGGGGACCCTCTGCCATTTTAGACAAGTGGCTGTCCAACCTCTTTTTAAAAACATCTAGTGATAAGGAGAGGAGGGGAGGGGAGGGGAAAGGAAAGGAAAGGGGAAGAGAAAGAGAAGGGGAAAGGAAAGGGGAAGAGAAAGGAAAGAAAAGGGGAAGAGAAAGGAAAGGAAAGGAGAAGAGAAAGGAAAGGGGAAAGGAAAGGGGAAGAAAAAGAGGAAAGGGGAAGAGAAAGGAAAGGGGAAAGAGGAAGGGAAAGGAAAGGAAAGGGGAAGAGAAAGAGGAAAGGGGAAGAGGAAGGAAAGTGGAAAGAGGAAGGGAAAGGAAAGGAAAGGAGAAGAGAAATGAAAGAAAAGGGGAAGAGAAAGGAAAGAAAAGGGGAAGAGAAAGGAAAGGAAAGGGGAAGAGAAAGGAAAGGGGAAAGAGGAAGGGAAGGGGAGGAAAGGAATAGCCCAATAGCAGACAGGAGAGTAACAGAGTTGGAAGGGCCCTTGGGAGGTCCTCTAGTCCCGTCCCCTGCTCGAGCAGAAGACCCTATACCATTAAAACAAGTGGCTGTCCAGTCCCCACTGGTGAATATTAGAAGAATTATTATCTATGCCTATGTTAGAAGAATTTCCCCAGACTGCTTGCCTTCCCCCTCAGGGAACGACCAGATAAGGCTTCCTGGATCTTAGGTGAAGTCAAGCTAATTGGCCACTTGCAGCTACGCAACCGATTCCAAGCTAGGTCCCCACTTGATGCCTCCTTCCACCTTAACTGGCAGTTTCCTAACTTCAGGCTCCAGAAGGGTCACCTGAGTCTTCCTGGGCTGGGCTCCCACCCTCATTCCCCTCGACTACCTTCAAATTCTTGGGCTGTTGCCGCAACTCCATGACGTGCTTCCTGTGCAGCTCTCGTTCCCGCCGTTTGTTATACTCCAGCTGGTTTTCAAGTTCCGTCTGGTGCTGCAGCCGGATCAAGTCCATACGCAGCTTCTGCAGCAAGTGCAGCTGCCGGTATTCTAACTCCCGCGTCGACTCGTCGTGCCGTATTAGCATGGCATGTTCCATCTCTTTCTGGGTTCTCTTCTTGTTCAACTCCTGCATCCAGGGGGGAGCAAGGAACAGAGGTGAGGATAACCCTTCTTCGCGTGGTCTGTGAGAACGACCTTGGGGGACAGAGGGAAGACCCACAGCCAGGGGAATGGAGGGATAAGAGGCTGCTAAGCCCAGGGCGGAAAATGGGGTGTAGCAAATGTCTCCAAAGAGACCCTCTTTAGCTTATTGACTGTAAAGGCAACTGTAGAAAAATGGCCTTACAAAGTCCTGTTAAGGTAACCTTACAACAACGAGCTAATATCTCTCGGTGTGCTTCCTGACTGGACTACCTCTCAAGGTTGATGTCAACTCAAAAATATTTCTCTGTTTTTTTAGAGTTGCCAGCAGAAAGGGAGTGAAGGAAGTAGAGCATTCCTTAAATACTTCATAGATCAATTTCTAGGCGGCCGAAGCTTCTGGCGCACAAGATTATTACTGGAGAGCCTGATTGAGGACTTTTGGCTATGGATGTGTCCCATTGGAGAATATCCATCCAGGAGGTGGGGGAAGACCAGTGTCAAGGGTGAAATGAATGATGTGTTTAGTGTGGGCTGCACTGAACACTGACATGGTCACTCCTAATAAAGCTTTAAACTCTGAGTGATGCGGCTAGAGACTCATGATTTAAATGCGGCTGGATATTGGAGCCCTGACAACTGACACTTCCTAAGGAGACAGACAGAGAGCTTGCCCTTCACTCAAAGCAAAAACAATAGATCATTGTTGTCAAGCTTGGGAAAATCAGGAAGCCCAGGTGGTTTAAAATGAATATGAAGGTTTGCTGCCAGCTCTTGTACTCTACAAGAATCTGAGCTACTAATGTTCAAATAGAACATGTGTCAATGGAATTCAAGGAGGGCTGGACTTTGATCACTTGCGGGCACGAAGGGATTCCAAGCTGATGGCCTGTTTGACTCCTCCCTCGGGCTCCGCCTGGTCATCTCCAACAACAGGTTTATTTTATGCCAGGTTTCAACAAGAATCAGAACTCCTAACGGTCAAAGCAAACTGGCGGTAGATAAAAGTCAGCAGAATTCAAGGTGAGCTGGACGTAGATCTCTTGTGGGTGCACAGGGAGCCAAGACTAATGGCACATTTGACCTCTCCCACAATTTCCCACAATTCTCTCCAAGCACAGCCAGAGAGAGGACTTGCAAACCCATGGGGTCAAGGCGCTTGTCCTTCCTCATGTACTATATGACTCCCAAGATCTGCAGTCAAAGGTTTTGGAGGTTCTCCTGAGACAGTGCAGCAAATAGACCTTTTTCTCCCTCATTAAAAGATTTTTTGGGGGTGCCTTCCGGTCAGTCTTGACTCCTGGTGTCTACTTGGACAAATTCCAGAAGTTTTGTTGGCTATATTTTTTTTAACAATGGCTTGCCTCCAGCCTTCTTCTTCCCAGGGCTGAAAGACAAGGATTGGCCCCAGGTCAGCAAGTTGGCCTCATGTCTGAAAGACATCTGGACCTCACATTTCCGCAGTCCTAGTCCAGCCCTCTTAATCAGTAGACCAAACTGTCTCTTCCCATTAAACTAGACCAGTGCTTCTCAACCGTAGCAACTCTAAGAGGTGTGAACTTCAATTCCCAGAATTCCACAGCTGGCCATGCTGATAATTCTAGTAGTTGGAAGTCCACTCACCTTAGATGTCTATAGAGATCATGGCTGTCCCAGAGGTGCTTTTTAAAAAGGCAACTAGACTTTCTTTGTTTTTTTCTTGAAGATGTTTCACTTCTTATCCAAGAACTGAAGAAGCTTCTTGGATGAAAAGCGAAACTTCTTCAAGGGAAAAAAAAACCAAGAAAGTCTAGTTGCCTTTTTAAAAAGCACCTTTGGGATACCTACCTCAAGGTTGAAAAATCTTGAAGTAGACCTTCCTAAAATAAGACACCTTGGCTTCATCTCCCAAAAAGAATTCCAGAACTTTTCTGCATCCTGGTGGCCAAGTTTCCTGCCGCAGTCTTGCCGAGACAAACCAAACATCCTGCAGACATGAATCTGAGCATCGAAGCCAAAACCTTTGGGGGTCTTAGGGTGTATTTCTCAAAAAGGTCCAGCAGATGGCACACGAGCAAATGTGCGTGACAACCAGGGGTCTTCGATGCTCTCAGAACATGGTGGCTTCCTTGAAGATGCTTCGTTAACAAACTAGGTTACATTGTCAGTCTACTGTTGAGTTTGGTAATAAAACATCTTCAAGGAAACAGACAGGCTCAGAAAGCATCAAGGAAAGACCCCTCAGTCTATTCCTCCTGCTCCTCCCTTCCAGTACTGAAGATAATATCCCACTCCTTCCAGTACTGATGATGCTACCTAGTTAGGTAATGAAACGTCTGCAAGAAAACAAGCAAGCTCAAGAGAGCGCCAAGGACCCTATAGTCCTCCTCCTCTTCCCTTTCTTCTTCTTTTGCATTCTGCAAACCCCGCTCCCTTCTAGCACTGAGGACATTACCTAGTTGGGTAGTGAAATGTCTGCAAGAAAACCATCAAGCTCAGAGAGCACCGAGGAACCCACAGTTCAACCCTAAGATGCAAATATTCTAAATATATGTGGTCCTAAATTGAGGACTATCTGCTTCTTCTCCTCCTCCTCTTCCTCCTCTTCTCTGCAAACCCCACATCCTTCTAGCACTGACGATGTCACCAAGTTTTCTAATGAAACGTCTGCAAGAAACAAGAGACAACGAGGACACACACCACGGTCCTTCTCTTCCTCCTCCTCTTCATCTCTGCAAACCCCACTCCCTTCCAGAACTGATGACGTTACCAAGTTGGGTCATGAAACGTCTGCAAGGAAACCACCAAGCTCAGAGAGCGCCAAGGTTCCCCTCCTGTCAACCCTGAGCTACAGCTATTCTCCTTTATCGGTAGGCGTTAAACTTTCAGCTCTTTCCACCAAAAAAAATGACATCCGTGCTCCACATCTCAACCTATCACAAATCACTTAAAACAGAAAGTACAGAGTTGAAATATTTAGGAGAACGTGACGAAAAACCATTTTTGGGAAGGACCTTGAGGTTCCTGGTTTTGCTCCAAAGCCTTCCTCCATTTCCCTCCCTCTTGGGAACTTTGATTTAGCGTATTTTTCGGAGTATAAGATGCTCTGAAGTATAAGACGCACCTAGTTTTTAGGGAGGAAGAGAAGGGGCATTTGCCTCCTTGGACCAAACAGCCATCTTCCGCACAGCCTGATTAGCACAAGTAGTTGATTGTCCATTGGATCGGCCTCCTGACAATCAGCTGTTTTTAGGCTGTAGGGATTGCCATTGCTTATTGCTGCCTCTGCGCACCCCCAATGGGACATTTCGGCTTCCGCATGTCCCATTTTCCGTCCGTGGAACGGGTGGAAAACAGGGGGTGGTGGTGGCGTGGAGGCTGAAAATGGGATGCAGAGGCTGAAAAGGGAGCGCATGGAGGCAACAATAGGCAATGGCCATCCCTGCAGCCTGGCAACAGCTGATTGTTGGGAGGCCGATTTAACCAACAATCAGCTGCTTGTGCTAATCAGGCTGTGCTGAAGCTGGCTGTTTGGCGCAAGGAGGCAAATGACTGGGAGGCAGAGGCAGATCCCCCCCCCTTCTTTTCCTCCTCAAAATCTAGGTGCATCTTATACTTTGGAGCGTCATGTTGGCTGGGGGACTCCGGGAGTTGAAGTCCCCAAGTCTTAAAGGGGCCAAAGTTGGAGATCTCTGGTGTAGAACCTTCTAAAGAGGATTTATTTTGGGGGGTGGGGGGGGATGCTGACCCTATCTATTTGGATTTGCTCAGTATTGCCCTCTTGCATGTAGTTTTGGGGGACGTGGGGGGAAGGGGGGGGAGGCAAAGGCTAAAAGCAGAGACCTCACGAATATTCTGCTGCTCCAACTCATGCCTTCGGATCATCGTTTTCCGCTTGAAGAAACGGCAGTTTTTGTCGTAGTAGAGTCTCTGCTGGCTGAGAAGATGCGCCTCTTCTTCAGCCTGTGTGTGCTGCAGGTTTTCTTTGTGTTTGGAGATCCTTTCCTGCTTCTCCTTCTTGGGTGTGCTGTGGTCCTC
Organism: Pseudonaja textilis; assembly: GCF_900518735.1. The sequence goes on along the minus strand of NW_020771239.1, from coordinate 6,369 downwards.
GTTCATCTCCTACAGGGAGGCCAGGAGACCAAAGGGGGGCGGGGAAGGCGTTGAGCAAAAGGCAACGGGGTACAGCAGAAAGAAAACAGGCACTGCGTCCAACTTCTCTTTGGGGAAGCGCCATGGTCCTCCTCTAATCTCCCCCTCTAGGAGGGTCTAAGTGGGCTGAAACCCCACTCCCTTCTAACCCTGATGATGTTACTTGGCTAGGTAATGAAACGTCTGCAAGGAAACAACCAAGCTCAGAAGGCACCAAGGACCCCATAGTCCTTCTCCTCCTCCTTTTCCACTTTCCTTTCTCTTCCCCTTCTCCCCTCCTCTTCCCTTTCCCCCTCCTCCTTTTCTCCTTCCCCCTCCTCTTCTCCTTTTCAATTTCCCTTTCTCCCTCCTCCTCTTCCCCTTCCCCCTCCTTCCTCTTCCTCCTCTTCTCCTTTTCCCCTTCCCTTTCTCCCCTCCTCTTCCCCTTCCCCTTTCCTTCTTTCCCTCCTCCTTCCCTTTTTCCCTCCTCCTCCTCCCCTTCTCCCCTCCCTTCCTCTTCCCTTTCTCCCCTCCTTCCTCTTCCTCCTCTTCTCCTTTTCCCCTTCCACTTTCCTTCTTTCCCTTCTCCTTCCCTTTCTCCCTCCTCCTCCTCCTCCCCTTTCTCCCCTCCTTTTCCCCTTCACCCTCTTCTTCTCCTTTTCCACTTCCCTTTCTCGCCCCCCTCCTCTACCCATTCCCCTCCCTTTCTCCTCCCTCCTCCCCCTCCCCTTCCCCATGATGGCATGTCATTCTGGAGGTAGTTAATGGGATGAGATGAGAGCCCCCCGACCTCCTCCCCAAGTTTATTTGGCTCCTTCACCTTCCCCAGATCTGGAGAGCGTCTCCTTGCCTCTTTAATCTTTTCTTTGCAAATCTTGTATTGCTTCTTCTGACTTTCTAAGAAATTGGTCAGATCCCTCTTTTGCTGAGCCAAAATCTGTTGCTGGAACTTCTTCTCGTCCGCTGCCGCTGTCTTTGCCTGTGAAGAAGGAAAAAGAAGAAAAAGAAAGGCTTTTTAACATTTCAAACCGACCCACGTTTTCACAAAGACTCTCATTTAGGGCAGGGGTCACCAACCACCGGTCCCTGGACTGGTACCGGTCCGTGGAACAATTTCTACCGGGCCGCCGGTTCGCTGGGTGCCACCCTCTTGTTTTGATGAAAAAGTGCTTCCGGTGAGCTTTTCCGGGTAGAAAGCGGCGTTTGGGTGCTGAAAGAATCCTCGCGCCTTAGTTTCATCGAGCGGGGGGCGGCTTCGAACAAAACTAAGGCGCAAGGATTCTTTCAGCACGCATGGCAAGGCGAGCCGAGCGACCGTCCCGAAGCCGTCGCGAAGCCCATCGACACAGGTACAGAGGAGGAGTTGAAGGTGGCGGGGAGAAGCGGGGGACAGCTGGCTGGCCGGTCGCTCGGCTCGTCTTACCATGCGTGCTGATGCCGGTACCGGGCCGCGGATGATTTTGTGATGCCGGTACCGGGCCGCGGCACAAAAAAGGTTGGGGACCACTGATTTAGGGGATGGAAGGCTAAAACATAGGAGAAAAGGTTGCAGGAATTTGGGTACAGCTGGTCTAGAGAAAAGAAGGAGAAGGGGTGTCATGATAGCAGTCTTCCGGGTTTGTTCGTTTTTTCCCCTGTTCTGCTGTTTCGTTTTTATGGCTGTCATCCACCTAGAGTCTTTCCATCTTTCTGTTTTATATAGGCGCTCGAGTGACGTGTAATGATGGTATACAACGTGTCAAGCCAGAAGTGAGCCTTAACTGAGGCCATCTTGGAGGCTTTGGGGTTGCCATACAACAGAGGGAAGGAGGGAAATAGTTAGATGGGGTTTTGTAACCGAAACAATAAAGTTTTCCTGTCGGAACCAAGGACATGCTCACAGGTGGCTGGCCAGAGGAGGAAGGAAGTAACCAAGCAACCGGCCAGCACCTGGATACGACAAGCAACCAGTGACTTGGGGCGAAAGGGGAAAATCGTTTACTCTTTAATGAGGTGAAAGCCGTGGGGACTTTTAGAGTCGGTTTTCACCAGTTGGTGCCAAGAGGATGTATCCAATAAAACTGTTCTTTGAGGAAACTTGCCTGCCTCGGAGGTCTAATTTCTAGGGGTGCATTACTTGGAACGCTTACGCAATGTTTTAAAACCTGCAATTTATAAACACCCCATTTAAATAAAAAAAAACACCCGTCTTTTGGGGGGGAGGGAGCCATCACAAAGAAGGCCCTATTTCTGGGTCCGACCAGATGTGTGTTTCCCGTGATAGTGAAGGAAATACTTGTATACCAAGGAAGCATATGAAGAATGAGTGCAGGAAATGGACAGGGATAGTTTAATGAAAAGAAAGGCTAGGGTGGGGACATGATAGCAGTGTCCCAGTATTTGAGGGGCTGGCCCAAAGAAGAAAGGGTCAACCTATCATCCAAAGCACTAGAAGGGCAGGACAAGAAGCAACAAGGTAGAAACTAACCAAGGAGAAAAGCAACCTAGAACTGCCTCCAGAGGTTGTGGCTGCTTCCATCACTGGAGGCTTTTAAGAAGAGACTGGACGGCCATTTGTGTCTGAAAAAGGTCTCCTGCTTGAGCAAGGGGTTGGACTAGAGGACCTCCAAGGTTCCTTCCAGCTCTGTTATTCTGTTAATCAAGGAGATGTCTAACCTAAAACTAAGGAGAACTTTCCTGACTGTGAAAACAATCAACCTGTGGAACTGTTTGCCTCCAGAAATTGTGGTGCTCTGTCACTGGAGGCTTTTAAGAAGAGACTGGACAACCCTTTGTCTGAAATGCTATAGGGTTTCTTGCCTAAGCAGGGGGTTGGACTAGAAGACCTCCAAGGTCCCTTCCAACATCTGTGACTGTGAGAAAAATTCACCAGGGGAACGCCGGAAGTTGTGGGTGCTCCATCCCTGAAGCATTTTAAGAAGAGATTGGACAAATCACTTGTCTGAAATGGTAACAGGGTCCCCTGCGTGAGCAGGATGGGGTGGAATAGACGACCCCCAAGGTCCCTTCCAACTCTGCCATTCTGTTTTCTAGCCAAGCATTTGCAACTTACCAAACTGGATTTACCGGTTTTGGGGTTTTTTGCACTGGTTTCCACCCTTGCATTGTTTGAAACTTCTGGCTGCAAGTTTTCAACTTCCAATTCTGTGATTCTGTTCGTTTGGGAAGACCCTGCGTCATGCCCCAGTTGGAATCTGATTCCGAGGGAGAGGTGGAACAGCTGACAGCGGGTGGGAGTGTGGCTCTGGTGGCTGTGGAGGAAACTGGGGAAGGGCGCAGGCTGGCTGGGCATTCAGAGGAAGACCCAGGCCCACCCGCTTTTCATCCTAGGGCACGCAGGGAGGAACGGAGAAGGGATCAACGTGGTTTACGGGGGAGGAAAGGGCCCTGATCCCCTTCATGGGCTGCCGCTGGGAAGAATGTTTAAAAGGGCAAACTACACGTGGCAAAGTTGCTGGAAGCAAAGCGTGCATAATCTTTGTCGAGGCTTATCTGGGTTTTGCCGTCCTCCCAACTGTGTGTGCCTCATTATCTTTGGGAAGTCTGCAAGTTATTATCCTGGCCTGTCATGTTAATTACTTCAGTGTAGTTTGTGGGTTTTTTTTTTTAAAAAAATTCTACTTTATCTGTATTTTGGGTTCGGACTGCATTTCTTCCCTTTGTAGACTGTTTTCGGAAGAGTTTGATCTCCCGCCGAGGATAATTAGACATTGTGAGCCAAGTTGGAGGCATTAAAGGGAATTTATCTATTTTGGTGACTTTGTTATTTTTGTGCAACTCCCCGGGTCATCACACCCTGCCTTCCTTCTCAGGTAGGCCGGGGAGATGAAACTGGAGAGAGGTGATGTGTCAAACCACCTGCATCCCTGCCCCCAGGGGTTTCAAGGTGTTATGGAACTGGGTGGCCCTCTGAATCCCTCAGCCGCTAAGGCGGCCCATCCCGCCGGAGAACCTGGCTCACCTCCTTCTCTATGACGGCCACCTGTTTCTTGGCTAGCTTCTCCAGTTCAATGGACGAGTTGTTGGCATGGGTCTCCACCTCTTTCTGTAGCTTGAGGCGGTGTTCGTCCATTTCAGCCTTCAGCTTGTTCTCCAGGGCGATCAGCTGCTTCTGGTGCTGGCGCCGCATCCGTTTATATCCTGACATCTGTTCCCGCAACTCGTTCTCCTGCTCATGCTCATGGATCTGCCTTGTAACCTGAGGTCGGCCAAGGGGAGGGAAGAAGAAGAGTTAGTGCCTGCCCGGAGGAGAAAGGCCACCAAAGCTGATGCCCTGGGCTCTACAGCCAACTCGCCGCAGCTAACTCTCCACCGCCGACTCACCGTGGGACAACTGGCTGCAGCCAGCTTGCTGCAGCCACCTCACCATGGCCAACTTGCTATGGTCAACTCATCATGGGACAACTCATCACCACCAACTTGCGGCGGCCAACTTGCCATGGCCAACTCATCATGGGACAACTCTCCATGGTCAACTCTCCACGGCCAACTTCCCGCAGCCAACTCGCCACAGCCAACTTTCTGTAGCCAACTCATCATGGTCAACTCTCCATGGGACAACTTGCCGTGGTCAACTCTCCATGGTCAACTCACTACGGCCAACTTGCTATGGACAACCCATCGTGGGACAACCCACCATGGTCAACTCTCCATGACCAATTCACCATGGCCAACTTCCTGCGGCCAACTCACCATGGCCAACTTCCTGTGGCCAACTCACCATGGTCAACCCACCGTGGGACAACTTGCCATGGTCAACTCTCCATGGCCAACTCACTGCGGCCAACTCACCACAGGACAACTCGCCATGGCTAACTAGCTGCGGACATCTCACCAGGGCTACTTCTCCATGGTCAACTTACGGTGGGACAACTCATCACCACCAACTTGCTGCGGCCAACTCACCATGCGCCAACTCGCCATGGCCAACTCACTGCGGCCAACTCACCACAGGACAACTTGCCACAGCCAACTTGCTGTAACCACCTCACCAGGGCAACCTCACCATGGCCAACTGACCATAGATTGGTGTGGGAGGCAGAGGGAGAGAGGGAAAGAGAAAGGGGGGAGAGAGAGAGAGAGAAAGGAGGGAAGGAAGGAAGGAGGGAGGGAGGGAAGGAGAGAGAGAGAGGGAGAGAGAGAGAGAGAGAGAGAGAGAGAGAAAGAAAGAAAGAAAGAAAGAAAGAAAGAAAGAAAGAAAGAAAGAAAGAAAGAAAATCAGACCGAATTCCAAACCTAACATGGAAGGTAGTCCTCAATTAATGACCAGTCATTAGTGACTGTCCAAAGTTATGACAGAGTCCCCCCCAAAACTACTTAGGGCCAAGATTCAAACTTCCAGTGGGCAGCTCGGTTAGGACCTTTGTGGCTTTTGGAGAGTTCACGGTTGCCGACCCCTGCCCTAGATGTTGCATCCATCTCCAGGCCAAAGATGGGCAACCAAGTCCATCGTGGGCTCTTTGTAGCCCTGGACAACAACCAGAAGAGGCTTCAGATCCATGGGGGAAACTCGGCTTGGTTGCCTTGCTGGTCAGCTGGCCAGCACCACGGCGAACCGCGCGGCTGCTGTTCCAGTAGATCACCCCTGCTGCTAATAACAGCGAGAAACTGACAATCTGGTTCGGGAATGCTGGGAAGGAAGAGGAGGGTGGGGGGGAAAAACCCCAATGAGGTTTCCTACATCCCACGAAGCAGCTTCGCTTCAAATTGGCTGGTTTCGCGCGACGGGAGAGCCGCGACCTCAAGCAGGGGGACGAGACAGGAAGCGGGAAAGAAAAATCTCATTCCTTCCAGGAAATCCTTTTGACACTGCGGCTAAGAGGAAGGGGAAGGCGTGTGGGACAGAGAGGAAGGAGGTATATCTGTGCGTGTGTGTGTTGTGGGGGGACGACTGTTGGGGAACCACCCAACTCACAGCCAACGCAGCATTGGAAAGGCTACCCCACCTGTACTTTGCAGGGAGATGCAAAGCTCAACCCATGGAAATTTACTTAAGAAGTGAATCCCACTGTAGGCCGCGGAGGTTACTCTTTACACGAGGATGTGTGCAAAGATGGTTGCTTGGAAGATATTGCCTGGGTGCTGAATGAGGTGGGAAGGGAGGACGTTCCTGAATGATTAATCAGTGGAAGAGCTGCCCTGCAGAAGTATTCAAGATGGACAGTGATAGATTTGTCTGTCTGTCTGTCCGTCTATCCATCCACTCTATCTATTCATCAACTCTGTCTATCCACTCTATCCATCCACTCTATTTGTCCGTCCGTTCATCCATCCATCCATCATCTATCCATATACTCTATCTAACCATCTATCTATCTATCTATCTATCTATCTATCTATCTATCTATCTAT
>NW_020771238.1:0-14770 GCF_900518735.1 Pseudonaja textilis | reverse complement strand
CTCAGCTGATTGTGGGAGGGTTTTTCCCCCTCCTCTCAGCTGATCGTCAGAGGCTTTTTCCCCCTCCTCTCAGCTGATCGTCGGAGGCTTTTTTCCCTCCTCTCAGCTGATCGTTGGAGGCTTTTTCCCCCTCCTCTAAGCTGATTGTCGGAGGCTTTTTTCCTTCCTCTCAGCTGATTGTCGGAGGCTTTTTTCCCTCCTCTCAGCTGATTGTCGGAGGCTTTTTTTTACTATCAGTTTGGGCAAACCGCTAGCAATTTTTGCTACCTGTTTCGGCTGAACTGGGCCAAACCAGTAGCATATCACCACTGATGTGGAGGTTCTGAGAAAATGCCTCCCACTACCATCACCAATCACTGGTTCCTGGAGTGGGAGAGCTGAACTGAACAGAAGGATCAGCTGGGAGGGGTAGCACAGTTAAGGGGGCGACGGCGGCGGTGGGGTGGCCGCGTTGGGGTGGATCACACATGCATGTGCAGGGGGATGGGGGCACGTGGGCATTGCCTTATGGGTGCTGGCACGTGAGCCCAGAAACTAAAACTAAACTAAATGGTGGTTTATTTGATCATAAACCAGTCTTCTGCTGACTGAGCAGAGAACCATTTCCCGGGCTTCACTCACTTCCCCGGCTGTTTTTTGTCTGCTCGTCCAACAATCTGAGTTAGCTGCAAAACTCAATGGCTCCTGTCTTCCATACCTTTTGCTCCAGATGTGCTCTGCGCAAGGAGACCCTCTGCTCCAACTTCTGGAGCTCCCGTTCGTGCTGTGCTTCTGTCTGCATCTTGATTTTGCTCTGGTAGGCGTTGAGCAGCTCCATCTCTTGCTGCAGTTGCAGCCTCAAGGCTTGGCATTCTGCTTCCTGAGCCTCGTCTAGCCGCAGCTGCAAGGAAGCACATCAAGAGCGTCAAGGGAAGGACGCTCGTTGGTCACCTCCTTTTTACGACCCCTGTAATCCCCCGGCGGGATGATGGAGTCTGGGAAACTGAACGGAGCAGAGTATTTACGGGCCAGATGCCTTTCCTGTCGTCTTGAGACATCTTGAGCTTTGACGGAGGTCCACTACCGCTAGGCTTGTATATTTGGAAGAAAGAATTTTGCTATTTGAGGGGTTTCTTGGGGCTCTCTGAGTTTGCTTCTTTTCTTGCAGGCGCACTGATGATGTTACCTAGTTTGGGTCATGAAATCTCTGCAAGGAAACAACCAAGCTCAGAGAGCACTCAGGGTTGACCTGAGGGAGCCCTCAGGTCAACCCTGAGCTACAAATCATCATCTTTTAACGACCCCATCATCCCCTTGCAGGATGGAGTCTGGGCAACTGAATTGAGAGCTAGCAGAGGGTTTCTTGGCCGGATACCCTTCCTGTCACTGATCTGGAGTTTTGTTCGGCAGATATATTCTCATGGTGCCCCAAGAGAGAAATATCTGTCTTTATCTGGGATTGAACTCACAGCCTCCGGACTGTGAGGCAAGAACTCCACCTCTAGGCCACTGCACCACTTTAAGGACGCTCATTGTCAGTTGGGGCAAATCACCAACTGATATACGCTTGTATCAGAACTGTCTTCCTATCTTGTGGGAAGGACCAGGGTTGGCAACTATGCTTTCGTGGTCTCCACCTGCAGAAAAGGCATCTTTTTAAAAATAAAAATAAAAAATCAGCCTCAAAATTTTCAGATCTTCAGAGGTTTCCATCATGACGGATTTAAAAGATATGGAATTGGGTCAGAGGGGCCACCTTAGAGTCCCAGTCAATTCCCAAGATATTCTGTAGGTCTAATACAGTTTGGTCTAATGGTTCATGGAGCTGATCAGGAGACAGTAAGTTCTAGTCTCGCGTGAGGCACAAAAGCTGACTGGGTGACTTTGGGCCGATCGCCAGGAGAAGGTGAATTCTAGCTCTGCCTTAGGCATGAAAATCGTCTGGGGGGGGGACTTTGGGCCAATCGCCAGGAGATGGTGAGTTATAGTTCCACCTTAGGCACAAGAGCTGACTGGGTGACTTTAGGCCGATCACCAAGAGATTATAAATTTTAATCCCTCCTTAGGCATGAAACCTAGCTGGGTGAATTTGGGTCAATCACCAGGTGATAGAGATTTCTAGTCCCACCTTAGGCATGAAAGCTTTCTGAGTGACTTTGGGGTAATCACTAGGTGACAGTGAGTTCTAGTGCCACCTTAGACATGAAAGCTGGCTGGGTGACTTTGGGCCAATCACTAGGTGACAGTGAGTTTTAGTACCACCTTAGACATGAAAGCTGGCTGGGTGACTTTGGGCCAATCACTAGGTGACAGTGAGTTCTAGTGCCACCTTAGACACGAAAGCTGGCTGGGTGACTTTGGGCCAATCACTAGGTGACAGTGAGTTCTAGTACCACCTTAGACACGAAAGCTCTCTGGGTGACTTTGGGCCAATCACTAGGTGACAGTGAGTTCTAGTACCACCTTAGACACGAAAGCTCTCTGGGTGACTTTGGGCCAATCTCTAGGTGACAGTGAGTTCTAGTACCATCTTAGATACGAAAGTTGGCTGGGTGACTTTGGGCCAATCACTAGGTGACAGTGAGTTCTAGTGCCACCTTAGACACGAAAGCTCTCTGGGTGACTTTGGGCCAGTCCCTCTCTTTCTGCCCAGCCCACCTCACAGGGTCGTTGTGGTGGGGAAAATAGGAGGAAGAACATATTAAGTATGTCCACTATCTTGCGTGACTTATAAACGCTAATAAAGGTGGAATTAAAAACAATTCAATTATTCCAACCCGTCTTTTATTTTACTCCTTTTCTAGGGCGGGGAGCCCTCCTTCCCCAGGGACTGGAGACCCCACCCCCACCGCACCCCACCCCCTCTCTCTTACCGCTTGCGACGCCATCATCTCATTGATGCTCTGCTCATACTGTTCCGCCAGGATGGCCAACTTCCGCGTCTGCTCATCCTTCAGGCTTTTCAAAATAGTTTTGTGCTCACTCTTTGGAGTCACTTCCAGCTGGTGATTCTTGAGCGCTTTGTACTGCTTGGTTTGCACTTTGCACGTGTCTTGGAACTGCTTCTTGATCTGCATTTCCATGGCCTGCGGAGGAGGAGGAGCGAGGAGAAGCAAAACCGACAAAGGAGCCGTTTTTAAAGGCTCCCGCTGCGTGCTGAACGTGGGTTTCAATTTAAACGGCAGGGAGCATTTTTCAGGACGGAGGAAAAAAATTAAGGCCCGATGGATCACAGCCTTAATAGTCGGCTACGTGTAGCCGTAATAATGTTAGAATGAACTGAGTAAGAAAGTTGGAAGGGACCTTGCAGGGGACCCTCTGCCATTTTAGACAAGTGGCTGTCCAACCTCTTTTTAAAAACATCTAGTGATAAGGAGAGGAGGGGAGGGGAGGGGAAAGGAAAGGAAAGGGGAAGAGAAAGAGAAGGGGAAAGGAAAGGGGAAGAGAAAGGAAAGAAAAGGGGAAGAGAAAGGAAAGGAAAGGAGAAGAGAAAGGAAAGGGGAAAGGAAAGGGGAAGAAAAAGAGGAAAGGGGAAGAGAAAGGAAAGGGGAAAGAGGAAGGGAAAGGAAAGGAAAGGGGAAGAGAAAGAGGAAAGGGGAAGAGGAAGGAAAGTGGAAAGAGGAAGGGAAAGGAAAGGAAAGGAGAAGAGAAATGAAAGAAAAGGGGAAGAGAAAGGAAAGAAAAGGGGAAGAGAAAGGAAAGGAAAGGGGAAGAGAAAGGAAAGGGGAAAGAGGAAGGGAAGGGGAGGAAAGGAATAGCCCAATAGCAGACAGGAGAGTAACAGAGTTGGAAGGGCCCTTGGGAGGTCCTCTAGTCCCGTCCCCTGCTCGAGCAGAAGACCCTATACCATTAAAACAAGTGGCTGTCCAGTCCCCACTGGTGAATATTAGAAGAATTATTATCTATGCCTATGTTAGAAGAATTTCCCCAGACTGCTTGCCTTCCCCCTCAGGGAACGACCAGATAAGGCTTCCTGGATCTTAGGTGAAGTCAAGCTAATTGGCCACTTGCAGCTACGCAACCGATTCCAAGCTAGGTCCCCACTTGATGCCTCCTTCCACCTTAACTGGCAGTTTCCTAACTTCAGGCTCCAGAAGGGTCACCTGAGTCTTCCTGGGCTGGGCTCCCACCCTCATTCCCCTCGACTACCTTCAAATTCTTGGGCTGTTGCCGCAACTCCATGACGTGCTTCCTGTGCAGCTCTCGTTCCCGCCGTTTGTTATACTCCAGCTGGTTTTCAAGTTCCGTCTGGTGCTGCAGCCGGATCAAGTCCATACGCAGCTTCTGCAGCAAGTGCAGCTGCCGGTATTCTAACTCCCGCGTCGACTCGTCGTGCCGTATTAGCATGGCATGTTCCATCTCTTTCTGGGTTCTCTTCTTGTTCAACTCCTGCATCCAGGGGGGAGCAAGGAACAGAGGTGAGGATAACCCTTCTTCGCGTGGTCTGTGAGAACGACCTTGGGGGACAGAGGGAAGACCCACAGCCAGGGGAATGGAGGGATAAGAGGCTGCTAAGCCCAGGGCGGAAAATGGGGTGTAGCAAATGTCTCCAAAGAGACCCTCTTTAGCTTATTGACTGTAAAGGCAACTGTAGAAAAATGGCCTTACAAAGTCCTGTTAAGGTAACCTTACAACAACGAGCTAATATCTCTCGGTGTGCTTCCTGACTGGACTACCTCTCAAGGTTGATGTCAACTCAAAAATATTTCTCTGTTTTTTTAGAGTTGCCAGCAGAAAGGGAGTGAAGGAAGTAGAGCATTCCTTAAATACTTCATAGATCAATTTCTAGGCGGCCGAAGCTTCTGGCGCACAAGATTATTACTGGAGAGCCTGATTGAGGACTTTTGGCTATGGATGTGTCCCATTGGAGAATATCCATCCAGGAGGTGGGGGAAGACCAGTGTCAAGGGTGAAATGAATGATGTGTTTAGTGTGGGCTGCACTGAACACTGACATGGTCACTCCTAATAAAGCTTTAAACTCTGAGTGATGCGGCTAGAGACTCATGATTTAAATGCGGCTGGATATTGGAGCCCTGACAACTGACACTTCCTAAGGAGACAGACAGAGAGCTTGCCCTTCACTCAAAGCAAAAACAATAGATCATTGTTGTCAAGCTTGGGAAAATCAGGAAGCCCAGGTGGTTTAAAATGAATATGAAGGTTTGCTGCCAGCTCTTGTACTCTACAAGAATCTGAGCTACTAATGTTCAAATAGAACATGTGTCAATGGAATTCAAGGAGGGCTGGACTTTGATCACTTGCGGGCACGAAGGGATTCCAAGCTGATGGCCTGTTTGACTCCTCCCTCGGGCTCCGCCTGGTCATCTCCAACAACAGGTTTATTTTATGCCAGGTTTCAACAAGAATCAGAACTCCTAACGGTCAAAGCAAACTGGCGGTAGATAAAAGTCAGCAGAATTCAAGGTGAGCTGGACGTAGATCTCTTGTGGGTGCACAGGGAGCCAAGACTAATGGCACATTTGACCTCTCCCACAATTTCCCACAATTCTCTCCAAGCACAGCCAGAGAGAGGACTTGCAAACCCATGGGGTCAAGGCGCTTGTCCTTCCTCATGTACTATATGACTCCCAAGATCTGCAGTCAAAGGTTTTGGAGGTTCTCCTGAGACAGTGCAGCAAATAGACCTTTTTCTCCCTCATTAAAAGATTTTTTGGGGGTGCCTTCCGGTCAGTCTTGACTCCTGGTGTCTACTTGGACAAATTCCAGAAGTTTTGTTGGCTATATTTTTTTTAACAATGGCTTGCCTCCAGCCTTCTTCTTCCCAGGGCTGAAAGACAAGGATTGGCCCCAGGTCAGCAAGTTGGCCTCATGTCTGAAAGACATCTGGACCTCACATTTCCGCAGTCCTAGTCCAGCCCTCTTAATCAGTAGACCAAACTGTCTCTTCCCATTAAACTAGACCAGTGCTTCTCAACCGTAGCAACTCTAAGAGGTGTGAACTTCAATTCCCAGAATTCCACAGCTGGCCATGCTGATAATTCTAGTAGTTGGAAGTCCACTCACCTTAGATGTCTATAGAGATCATGGCTGTCCCAGAGGTGCTTTTTAAAAAGGCAACTAGACTTTCTTTGTTTTTTTCTTGAAGATGTTTCACTTCTTATCCAAGAACTGAAGAAGCTTCTTGGATGAAAAGCGAAACTTCTTCAAGGGAAAAAAAAACCAAGAAAGTCTAGTTGCCTTTTTAAAAAGCACCTTTGGGATACCTACCTCAAGGTTGAAAAATCTTGAAGTAGACCTTCCTAAAATAAGACACCTTGGCTTCATCTCCCAAAAAGAATTCCAGAACTTTTCTGCATCCTGGTGGCCAAGTTTCCTGCCGCAGTCTTGCCGAGACAAACCAAACATCCTGCAGACATGAATCTGAGCATCGAAGCCAAAACCTTTGGGGGTCTTAGGGTGTATTTCTCAAAAAGGTCCAGCAGATGGCACACGAGCAAATGTGCGTGACAACCAGGGGTCTTCGATGCTCTCAGAACATGGTGGCTTCCTTGAAGATGCTTCGTTAACAAACTAGGTTACATTGTCAGTCTACTGTTGAGTTTGGTAATAAAACATCTTCAAGGAAACAGACAGGCTCAGAAAGCATCAAGGAAAGACCCCTCAGTCTATTCCTCCTGCTCCTCCCTTCCAGTACTGAAGATAATATCCCACTCCTTCCAGTACTGATGATGCTACCTAGTTAGGTAATGAAACGTCTGCAAGAAAACAAGCAAGCTCAAGAGAGCGCCAAGGACCCTATAGTCCTCCTCCTCTTCCCTTTCTTCTTCTTTTGCATTCTGCAAACCCCGCTCCCTTCTAGCACTGAGGACATTACCTAGTTGGGTAGTGAAATGTCTGCAAGAAAACCATCAAGCTCAGAGAGCACCGAGGAACCCACAGTTCAACCCTAAGATGCAAATATTCTAAATATATGTGGTCCTAAATTGAGGACTATCTGCTTCTTCTCCTCCTCCTCTTCCTCCTCTTCTCTGCAAACCCCACATCCTTCTAGCACTGACGATGTCACCAAGTTTTCTAATGAAACGTCTGCAAGAAACAAGAGACAACGAGGACACACACCACGGTCCTTCTCTTCCTCCTCCTCTTCATCTCTGCAAACCCCACTCCCTTCCAGAACTGATGACGTTACCAAGTTGGGTCATGAAACGTCTGCAAGGAAACCACCAAGCTCAGAGAGCGCCAAGGTTCCCCTCCTGTCAACCCTGAGCTACAGCTATTCTCCTTTATCGGTAGGCGTTAAACTTTCAGCTCTTTCCACCAAAAAAAATGACATCCGTGCTCCACATCTCAACCTATCACAAATCACTTAAAACAGAAAGTACAGAGTTGAAATATTTAGGAGAACGTGACGAAAAACCATTTTTGGGAAGGACCTTGAGGTTCCTGGTTTTGCTCCAAAGCCTTCCTCCATTTCCCTCCCTCTTGGGAACTTTGATTTAGCGTATTTTTCGGAGTATAAGATGCTCTGAAGTATAAGACGCACCTAGTTTTTAGGGAGGAAGAGAAGGGGCATTTGCCTCCTTGGACCAAACAGCCATCTTCCGCACAGCCTGATTAGCACAAGTAGTTGATTGTCCATTGGATCGGCCTCCTGACAATCAGCTGTTTTTAGGCTGTAGGGATTGCCATTGCTTATTGCTGCCTCTGCGCACCCCCAATGGGACATTTCGGCTTCCGCATGTCCCATTTTCCGTCCGTGGAACGGGTGGAAAACAGGGGGTGGTGGTGGCGTGGAGGCTGAAAATGGGATGCAGAGGCTGAAAAGGGAGCGCATGGAGGCAACAATAGGCAATGGCCATCCCTGCAGCCTGGCAACAGCTGATTGTTGGGAGGCCGATTTAACCAACAATCAGCTGCTTGTGCTAATCAGGCTGTGCTGAAGCTGGCTGTTTGGCGCAAGGAGGCAAATGACTGGGAGGCAGAGGCAGATCCCCCCCCCCTTCTTTTCCTCCTCAAAATCTAGGTGCATCTTATACTTTGGAGCGTCATGTTGGCTGGGGGACTCCGGGAGTTGAAGTCCCCAAGTCTTAAAGGGGCCAAAGTTGGAGATCTCTGGTGTAGAACCTTCTAAAGAGGATTTATTTTGGGGGGTGGGGGGGGATGCTGACCCTATCTATTTGGATTTGCTCAGTATTGCCCTCTTGCATGTAGTTTTGGGGGACGTGGGGGGAAGGGGGGGGAGGCAAAGGCTAAAAGCAGAGACCTCACGAATATTCTGCTGCTCCAACTCATGCCTTCGGATCATCGTTTTCCGCTTGAAGAAACGGCAGTTTTTGTCGTAGTAGAGTCTCTGCTGGCTGAGAAGATGCGCCTCTTCTTCAGCCTGTGTGTGCTGCAGGTTTTCTTTGTGTTTGGAGATCCTTTCCTGCTTCTCCTTCTTGGGTGTGCTGTGGTCCTCGTTCATCTCCTACAGGGAGGCCAGGAGACCAAAGGGGGGCGGGGAAGGCGTTGAGCAAAAGGCAACGGGGTACAGCAGAAAGAAAACAGGCACTGCGTCCAACTTCTCTTTGGGGAAGCGCCATGGTCCTCCTCTAATCTCCCCCTCTAGGAGGGTCTAAGTGGGCTGAAACCCCACTCCCTTCTAACCCTGATGATGTTACTTGGCTAGGTAATGAAACGTCTGCAAGGAAACAACCAAGCTCAGAAGGCACCAAGGACCCCATAGTCCTTCTCCTCCTCCTTTTCCACTTTCCTTTCTCTTCCCCTTCTCCCCTCCTCTTCCCTTTCCCCCTCCTCCTTTTCTCCTTCCCCCTCCTCTTCTCCTTTTCAATTTCCCTTTCTCCCTCCTCCTCTTCCCCTTCCCCCTCCTTCCTCTTCCTCCTCTTCTCCTTTTCCCCTTCCCTTTCTCCCCTCCTCTTCCCCTTCCCCTTTCCTTCTTTCCCTCCTCCTTCCCTTTTTCCCTCCTCCTCCTCCCCTTCTCCCCTCCCTTCCTCTTCCCTTTCTCCCCTCCTTCCTCTTCCTCCTCTTCTCCTTTTCCCCTTCCACTTTCCTTCTTTCCCTTCTCCTTCCCTTTCTCCCTCCTCCTCCTCCTCCCCTTTCTCCCCTCCTTTTCCCCTTCACCCTCTTCTTCTCCTTTTCCACTTCCCTTTCTCGCCCCCCTCCTCTACCCATTCCCCTCCCTTTCTCCTCCCTCCTCCCCCTCCCCTTCCCCATGATGGCATGTCATTCTGGAGGTAGTTAATGGGATGAGATGAGAGCCCCCCGACCTCCTCCCCAAGTTTATTTGGCTCCTTCACCTTCCCCAGATCTGGAGAGCGTCTCCTTGCCTCTTTAATCTTTTCTTTGCAAATCTTGTATTGCTTCTTCTGACTTTCTAAGAAATTGGTCAGATCCCTCTTTTGCTGAGCCAAAATCTGTTGCTGGAACTTCTTCTCGTCCGCTGCCGCTGTCTTTGCCTGTGAAGAAGGAAAAAGAAGAAAAAGAAAGGCTTTTTAACATTTCAAACCGACCCACGTTTTCACAAAGACTCTCATTTAGGGCAGGGGTCACCAACCACCGGTCCCTGGACTGGTACCGGTCCGTGGAACAATTTCTACCGGGCCGCCGGTTCGCTGGGTGCCACCCTCTTGTTTTGATGAAAAAGTGCTTCCGGTGAGCTTTTCCGGGTAGAAAGCGGCGTTTGGGTGCTGAAAGAATCCTCGCGCCTTAGTTTCATCGAGCGGGGGGCGGCTTCGAACAAAACTAAGGCGCAAGGATTCTTTCAGCACGCATGGCAAGGCGAGCCGAGCGACCGTCCCGAAGCCGTCGCGAAGCCCATCGACACAGGTACAGAGGAGGAGTTGAAGGTGGCGGGGAGAAGCGGGGGACAGCTGGCTGGCCGGTCGCTCGGCTCGTCTTACCATGCGTGCTGATGCCGGTACCGGGCCGCGGATGATTTTGTGATGCCGGTACCGGGCCGCGGCACAAAAAAGGTTGGGGACCACTGATTTAGGGGATGGAAGGCTAAAACATAGGAGAAAAGGTTGCAGGAATTTGGGTACAGCTGGTCTAGAGAAAAGAAGGAGAAGGGGTGTCATGATAGCAGTCTTCCGGGTTTGTTCGTTTTTTCCCCTGTTCTGCTGTTTCGTTTTTATGGCTGTCATCCACCTAGAGTCTTTCCATCTTTCTGTTTTATATAGGCGCTCGAGTGACGTGTAATGATGGTATACAACGTGTCAAGCCAGAAGTGAGCCTTAACTGAGGCCATCTTGGAGGCTTTGGGGTTGCCATACAACAGAGGGAAGGAGGGAAATAGTTAGATGGGGTTTTGTAACCGAAACAATAAAGTTTTCCTGTCGGAACCAAGGACATGCTCACAGGTGGCTGGCCAGAGGAGGAAGGAAGTAACCAAGCAACCGGCCAGCACCTGGATACGACAAGCAACCAGTGACTTGGGGCGAAAGGGGAAAATCGTTTACTCTTTAATGAGGTGAAAGCCGTGGGGACTTTTAGAGTCGGTTTTCACCAGTTGGTGCCAAGAGGATGTATCCAATAAAACTGTTCTTTGAGGAAACTTGCCTGCCTCGGAGGTCTAATTTCTAGGGGTGCATTACTTGGAACGCTTACGCAATGTTTTAAAACCTGCAATTTATAAACACCCCATTTAAATAAAAAAAAACACCCGTCTTTTGGGGGGGGAGGGAGCCATCACAAAGAAGGCCCTATTTCTGGGTCCGACCAGATGTGTGTTTCCCGTGATAGTGAAGGAAATACTTGTATACCAAGGAAGCATATGAAGAATGAGTGCAGGAAATGGACAGGGATAGTTTAATGAAAAGAAAGGCTAGGGTGGGGACATGATAGCAGTGTCCCAGTATTTGAGGGGCTGGCCCAAAGAAGAAAGGGTCAACCTATCATCCAAAGCACTAGAAGGGCAGGACAAGAAGCAACAAGGTAGAAACTAACCAAGGAGAAAAGCAACCTAGAACTGCCTCCAGAGGTTGTGGCTGCTTCCATCACTGGAGGCTTTTAAGAAGAGACTGGACGGCCATTTGTGTCTGAAAAAGGTCTCCTGCTTGAGCAAGGGGTTGGACTAGAGGACCTCCAAGGTTCCTTCCAGCTCTGTTATTCTGTTAATCAAGGAGATGTCTAACCTAAAACTAAGGAGAACTTTCCTGACTGTGAAAACAATCAACCTGTGGAACTGTTTGCCTCCAGAAATTGTGGTGCTCTGTCACTGGAGGCTTTTAAGAAGAGACTGGACAACCCTTTGTCTGAAATGCTATAGGGTTTCTTGCCTAAGCAGGGGGTTGGACTAGAAGACCTCCAAGGTCCCTTCCAACATCTGTGACTGTGAGAAAAATTCACCAGGGGAACGCCGGAAGTTGTGGGTGCTCCATCCCTGAAGCATTTTAAGAAGAGATTGGACAAATCACTTGTCTGAAATGGTAACAGGGTCCCCTGCGTGAGCAGGATGGGGTGGAATAGACGACCCCCAAGGTCCCTTCCAACTCTGCCATTCTGTTTTCTAGCCAAGCATTTGCAACTTACCAAACTGGATTTACCGGTTTTGGGGTTTTTTGCACTGGTTTCCACCCTTGCATTGTTTGAAACTTCTGGCTGCAAGTTTTCAACTTCCAATTCTGTGATTCTGTTCGTTTGGGAAGACCCTGCGTCATGCCCCAGTTGGAATCTGATTCCGAGGGAGAGGTGGAACAGCTGACAGCGGGTGGGAGTGTGGCTCTGGTGGCTGTGGAGGAAACTGGGGAAGGGCGCAGGCTGGCTGGGCATTCAGAGGAAGACCCAGGCCCACCCGCTTTTCATCCTAGGGCACGCAGGGAGGAACGGAGAAGGGATCAACGTGGTTTACGGGGGAGGAAAGGGCCCTGATCCCCTTCATGGGCTGCCGCTGGGAAGAATGTTTAAAAGGGCAAACTACACGTGGCAAAGTTGCTGGAAGCAAAGCGTGCATAATCTTTGTCGAGGCTTATCTGGGTTTTGCCGTCCTCCCAACTGTGTGTGCCTCATTATCTTTGGGAAGTCTGCAAGTTATTATCCTGGCCTGTCATGTTAATTACTTCAGTGTAGTTTGTGGGTTTTTTTTTTTAAAAAAATTCTACTTTATCTGTATTTTGGGTTCGGACTGCATTTCTTCCCTTTGTAGACTGTTTTCGGAAGAGTTTGATCTCCCGCCGAGGATAATTAGACATTGTGAGCCAAGTTGGAGGCATTAAAGGGAATTTATCTATTTTGGTGACTTTGTTATTTTTGTGCAACTCCCCGGGTCATCACACCCTGCCTTCCTTCTCAGGTAGGCCGGGGAGATGAAACTGGAGAGAGGTGATGTGTCAAACCACCTGCATCCCTGCCCCCAGGGGTTTCAAGGTGTTATGGAACTGGGTGGCCCTCTGAATCCCTCAGCCGCTAAGGCGGCCCATCCCGCCGGAGAACCTGGCTCACCTCCTTCTCTATGACGGCCACCTGTTTCTTGGCTAGCTTCTCCAGTTCAATGGACGAGTTGTTGGCATGGGTCTCCACCTCTTTCTGTAGCTTGAGGCGGTGTTCGTCCATTTCAGCCTTCAGCTTGTTCTCCAGGGCGATCAGCTGCTTCTGGTGCTGGCGCCGCATCCGTTTATATCCTGACATCTGTTCCCGCAACTCGTTCTCCTGCTCATGCTCATGGATCTGCCTTGTAACCTGAGGTCGGCCAAGGGGAGGGAAGAAGAAGAGTTAGTGCCTGCCCGGAGGAGAAAGGCCACCAAAGCTGATGCCCTGGGCTCTACAGCCAACTCGCCGCAGCTAACTCTCCACCGCCGACTCACCGTGGGACAACTGGCTGCAGCCAGCTTGCTGCAGCCACCTCACCATGGCCAACTTGCTATGGTCAACTCATCATGGGACAACTCATCACCACCAACTTGCGGCGGCCAACTTGCCATGGCCAACTCATCATGGGACAACTCTCCATGGTCAACTCTCCACGGCCAACTTCCCGCAGCCAACTCGCCACAGCCAACTTTCTGTAGCCAACTCATCATGGTCAACTCTCCATGGGACAACTTGCCGTGGTCAACTCTCCATGGTCAACTCACTACGGCCAACTTGCTATGGACAACCCATCGTGGGACAACCCACCATGGTCAACTCTCCATGACCAATTCACCATGGCCAACTTCCTGCGGCCAACTCACCATGGCCAACTTCCTGTGGCCAACTCACCATGGTCAACCCACCGTGGGACAACTTGCCATGGTCAACTCTCCATGGCCAACTCACTGCGGCCAACTCACCACAGGACAACTCGCCATGGCTAACTAGCTGCGGACATCTCACCAGGGCTACTTCTCCATGGTCAACTTACGGTGGGACAACTCATCACCACCAACTTGCTGCGGCCAACTCACCATGCGCCAACTCGCCATGGCCAACTCACTGCGGCCAACTCACCACAGGACAACTTGCCACAGCCAACTTGCTGTAACCACCTCACCAGGGCAACCTCACCATGGCCAACTGACCATAGATTGGTGTGGGAGGCAGAGGGAGAGAGGGAAAGAGAAAGGGGGGAGAGAGAGAGAGAGAAAGGAGGGAAGGAAGGAAGGAGGGAGGGAGGGAAGGAGAGAGAGAGAGGGAGAGAGAGAGAGAGAGAGAGAGAGAGAGAAAGAAAGAAAGAAAGAAAGAAAGAAAGAAAGAAAGAAAGAAAGAAAGAAAGAAAATCAGACCGAATTCCAAACCTAACATGGAAGGTAGTCCTCAATTAATGACCAGTCATTAGTGACTGTCCAAAGTTATGACAGAGTCCCCCCCAAAACTACTTAGGGCCAAGATTCAAACTTCCAGTGGGCAGCTCGGTTAGGACCTTTGTGGCTTTTGGAGAGTTCACGGTTGCCGACCCCTGCCCTAGATGTTGCATCCATCTCCAGGCCAAAGATGGGCAACCAAGTCCATCGTGGGCTCTTTGTAGCCCTGGACAACAACCAGAAGAGGCTTCAGATCCATGGGGGAAACTCGGCTTGGTTGCCTTGCTGGTCAGCTGGCCAGCACCACGGCGAACCGCGCGGCTGCTGTTCCAGTAGATCACCCCTGCTGCTAATAACAGCGAGAAACTGACAATCTGGTTCGGGAATGCTGGGAAGGAAGAGGAGGGTGGGGGGGAAAAACCCCAATGAGGTTTCCTACATCCCACGAAGCAGCTTCGCTTCAAATTGGCTGGTTTCGCGCGACGGGAGAGCCGCGACCTCAAGCAGGGGGACGAGACAGGAAGCGGGAAAGAAAAATCTCATTCCTTCCAGGAAATCCTTTTGACACTGCGGCTAAGAGGAAGGGGAAGGCGTGTGGGACAGAGAGGAAGGAGGTATATCTGTGCGTGTGTGTGTTGTGGGGGGACGACTGTTGGGGAACCACCCAACTCACAGCCAACGCAGCATTGGAAAGGCTACCCCACCTGTACTTTGCAGGGAGATGCAAAGCTCAACCCATGGAAATTTACTTAAGAAGTGAATCCCACTGTAGGCCGCGGAGGTTACTCTTTACACGAGGATGTGTGCAAAGATGGTTGCTTGGAAGATATTGCCTGGGTGCTGAATGAGGTGGGAAGGGAGGACGTTCCTGAATGATTAATCAGTGGAAGAGCTGCCCTGCAGAAGTATTCAAGATGGACAGTGATAGATTTGTCTGTCTGTCTGTCCGTCTATCCATCCACTCTATCTATTCATCAACTCTGTCTATCCACTCTATCCATCCACTCTATTTGTCCGTCCGTTCATCCATCCATCCATCATCTATCCATATACTCTATCTAACCATCTATCTATCTATCTATCTATCTATCTATCTATCTATCTATCTAT
>NW_020771237.1:739-13485 GCF_900518735.1 Pseudonaja textilis | reverse complement strand
AATGAAAGGGCTTTGGGCAATTCCTATGTAGCTTTACCTGGAGTAGAACTTTGTTATGTAAAATAGAGTGGCCTAGGCCAGAGTAATAGTCCATTAGCAAAGGTGGGAGGGGGGCTGAATTTCAGCCTCTCTGAGTTTCTACTTTTCTTTTTAGGGGAAATATATTCTCCCTTTTTAGTATATCCTAAAATATTTCATTTTCCTAGAAGAGGGGAGGGTTTTAACTCCCAACACCTCTTTCCATCATTGGAAGAGTGTTGAATCCTCCCTTGTCCAACTGAGAGATTTTGCAAGTTGGAGAAGCTGCTCTCATAATCTCCTCCTTGTCTTCTCTCAAGACTCAGTTTCAGATTACAATCAAGTACAATTTTGAGATTGTTTTCATAAACAAGTTATTTTTGAGTTATTTTTATTTACAAATAACTTAAGATGGCAAATTTCTCCAACACAGCTTTTTCCTTCATCCGGTCCACCTTTAGTACAGTCAGAGACCAGCATTACAATTAATAATAATAATAATAATAATAATAATAATAATAATGATGATGAAGAAGAAAAATAACAATAAACGACAGTCAATGGGCAGTTAGAGTCTGCCTAATGCTGAGTCATGTGCGAATATGTGGCAATATAAATGTCCTAAATAAATAAATACATAATTTTGCATTACAGTAGAACAGAATTTGGCCCCATTCAGAGAAACTCCTTCCTACTGATCTGATAACTGCAGTTGCACATAAAAGAGTTCCGTATTTCCCAGATATTTTATTAGGAGAGGCGTCACAAAGTGAATCCCTGAGTCCTGATAGGAGATGCTGCATAGCAGGCTGTGAACTCACTGGTGGGATTCAAAATTTTTTACTACTGGTTCTGTGGGCATGGCTTGAATTTGTGTGCGTGGCTTGGTGGTCACATGAGCAGATGTGTGTGGCTTTGTGGCCATGTGACTGAGTGGGCTGGGCCAGGGGGCCATGTGACTGTCCAACCAAATACAATTGGTCCTCGCTTAATGGCCCGGTGCTTGGCAAGTGTTCTAATTTATAACTGAACTCCCCAGAACTACTTCTCCTGTTTTTGGAGTTTTGACAACCATACACACAAACACACATGCACACATGCACACATACACACTCACACCCAGAAACACACACACTTAGCTTTCTAACCCTGCTATTTTTGATTCTGTAAGGATATCCTGCTGGAGCAGGGGGTTGGACTAGATGACCTCCGAGATGCGTTGCAGGCCAGCCCTAGATTGCTGTGCCGCTTCAAAGAGTCTTCTGGATCCAGGATTTGTGTCCTTCCTTCCTCTCCTTTTTTTCTCTTTCCCTCCCTCCCTCCTTCCATGTATTTATCTATCCATCCATATATCTCATTCACTTTCTCCATTCTCCCTCTCTTTCTTTCTCTCTTTCTCTCCCTCTTTCTTTCTTGCTCTTTCTTTCTTTCTTCTCTTGCCCCCCCGTCACTTTCTCTGTCTCACACATACACACACAGACACAGAGTGGGGGAGAGAGAGGGGAAGATAGGGACCTGGACTCTTCGCTATCCCGCACCGTCCCCCTTCCCTTCTCAGGCCAGGCGAGGGAGGGGAGGGTGAGGGGCAGGACCAGCCGCTTCAGGCAAGGTGAAGAGGCGTCGACCAAGCACAGGAGAGTAGAAACCTGGGAATGGCGACTCTTGGCTCAACTGGCCAGAGAGGCTCCTGCAGGCATATCGCCAGAAGAGGGTGAGAAGCCCCGGGACATCCGCCCACCCCACGGCTGGCTGGCCAGGCCGGGCTGGACTGGAGGAGGCGCATCCACCGGGAGAAGGAAGAAAATGTGCTCTGGGAGGGCGGGGAGACAGGCGGATGTCCAAGGGCTGCTGCACATGCACACTGCATCAGTAGCACACGCACGGCTGCACACACAGTGTGCATGTGCAACAGCCCTGGGACATCTGCCCGATCTGCGCCACAGCCACCATGTGGTAGGGAAAGCTAGGAGAACGAATGGGACAAGCGGGCGACAAGGTTTGGGGGTGTGGCCAACCAGGGGTGACTACCGGTTCATCTGAACCGGTTGAATATGACCTCTGCGTGAGCTGCAGTTGGAGTGGCCCCTTGTCCACAGGGCCCCAGTCTCAGCTCAGGCGCTCTTTCTTTGTATCGGCCCCCTGAAATGACTCTGGGAACTCCGTTGCAGCTCTCGGAGGTTAATTCGATATAAATATCTCATTGCTCTAAAAGCTGCTCAAATAAACATTCTCGGGAAGAGCAGCCCCATCTTGTTGGATTTCCAGATCTTCGAGGCCTTGTTTGAGTTCACTAAGTGCACTAACTCATCCCCCATCCTTAAAAGCCCTTCCCTGCAGAAGCCACGGGGGCTGAGTACCAATGAGTAGTTGTGTGTTCATCTTCCCCACAACAACAACCCTGTGAGTTGAGTTGGGCTGAGAGACTGGCCCCAAATCCCCCAGCCTGCTTCATGACAAAGGCGGGTCTTGAACTCACAGCCTCTTGCTTTCTACTTCGGGGGCTTCACCAGAAGACAAAACTGGCTCCCTTATATACTTATCAACATTGGCACAATCCTTCATCCAGTGCATCATTAATGTTCTTATATGAGATACTATAATTTATCAAATCCTAACATCCAGATATTTTTCTACTGCTTTTTAGTCATACAGTTGTTTCTAGGAGAAATCAGAAATATTTTTCTGGAAAGTTGATAATGTTTCAATAACATAAAAGTATATTTGCCTGAGAATTTTTATAAATCTTGTATAATAGCGATTTATCAACACTATTATATTAATCACAACATAGAAAAATTGATGACTTAATGACAAAATGTTGTATCTTCCCACTTTCATGACAAAGATTAAAAAAACTAAAGATTATTTGAGTACCATTTTAAAATAAGTTTTTATCCACTTAATTATCATACCATCCACCCCTCACTTAACTGGGTTTCTGATCACATCAGAAAATTGTTTGTTATTCTTTCCTGAGATTGAGTTATATCAGCAGTGTTGTGGAGCGATGGTAAGGACGAGGCATGAGACCAGAGCGTACAAGTAACAGGCTTTATTGCAATGAATAAAGGGTTGTCGCATCTGCTAGCTAACTCGCAGACCAGCGGGCGACAACGGGCTGGCTCTGCTCGACAGCCGGCTTATATAGCCGGCTGTCAAACGGAGCCAACCAATGGGAGCTGCTGGTGCTCCTGCTCAAACAACGGACCTGGTTGGGAACTCCAACCAGTTCCACAGACATAACACCCCTTCCCCCCAGCTGCGAACATGCATAGTCTTGTAGGTACGTGGGTTGTCTTTGCTGGCGCCCAGAGCGTCGCAGTTCGGGTGAACTGCCAGTCTGTGTCAAGTCCTGGCTCTCGGAGCACGCCTCAGCGGTTGTTGGTACTGGGGCTTGTCCCGGTGTGGTGCCTGACGGTGCTGGTGAAGCCCCCTGCTCAGGTTGGCCCGATCGAGTCTCGAGGTCCGGCTGGTCGGTTGGGTCGCTCAGTAGCTGGATCGGTGACTCTGGTTGGAGACTCGGGTTCTCCATCCAGCCCTCTTGCTCGTCTGGGGAAACCTGGTTCCGCAGGGGATCTCCATCAGGTGCGGGTGAGGCGTTGTTGGAGCTGGCTGGTTGGCACGGGTTGGTATCTGTCGCGCCCATCCATCGCCTTCTGAGTTGATCCACGTGTCTCTGCCACAGACGTCCATCCCCAAGAAGGACTCGATAGGATCTGGGGCCGGTAACCGATATGATCTGTCCTGGCACCCACAACGGTTCCCCTGCGTAGTTCCTGGCGTATACCAGGTCTTGTGGGGCGAAGTCTCTGACCAGGCTATCGGACCCTAAAGGGGTGTCTGGGCAATAGTGGGGGTGTAGCCTGTCTAGAGTGGTTCTAAGGCGTCTCCCCATTAAAAGTTCAGCCGGAGACTTGTTGGTGGTGGTGCAGGGGGTTGTGTGCTGGCTGAGTAGGAAACGAGACAATTTAGAGTGCCAGTCCTCCTGACCAAACCTGGCAAGTGCTTCTTTAGCTGATCTAACTGCTCTCTCTGCCATCCCGTTGCTAGCGGGATGGAATGGTGCTGTAAGGACGTGCCTGATGCCCAAGTTGGCAGTATACATGCTGAACTCACATGATGTGAACTGTGGGCCATTGTCTGAAACCAGGGTGTCCGGGAGCCCGTGGGTGACAAACAGTCGGGTTAGGGCTTTCACTATTGACTGGGTGGTGGTCGTGTGAAGTAAGGCTACATCAATCCACTTGGAGTATGAATCCACGACCACCAAGAAGGTCTTGCCATGCACAGGCCCAGCTAGGTCAACGTGCAGGCGGGACCAGGGGGCGTTTGCGCTCTCCCATCTGGTGGGCGTAGCCGCTGGAGGGGCGGCCCGGGTTTGTTGGCAAGGTTGGCAAGAGCTTACCCAGTTGGCGATTTGAGCGTCCATACCGGGCCACCAGACGTAGCTGCGGGCCAGGGCCTTCATTCTTACGATGCCCGGATGTCCCTCGTGAAGCACCTTCAGGATGGGCACTCGCAGTGATGTAGGGATGACCACTCTTGTTCCCCACAGCAGACAACCTTGTAATTTTGACAGTTCCTGCTGGCGGGTTTTAAAGGGGACAAAATCAGTTGTACATTGAGTTTCCGGCCACCCCCTCCCCACCCAGTCCAGAACCTGGGCGATGATTTTGTCCTTTTTCGAGTGCGCCGCGATGTCTTCGGCTGTCACTGGAAGTTTGAGTTCGTTGACCTCGAAAATGGCATGGATAGGTGCTGGGTCTTCGACTGGGACTGGCAGGGGGCAGCGGCTAAGGGCATCGGCGTGGCTCAGGGTCTTGCCTGGATGATGTACTAGCTTAAATGAGTAAGCAGCCAGAAACAAAGTCCATCTGGTCATTCTGGGCGAAAGTACCTGCGGAGTTTGCTTGTCTCCAGACAGAAGTCCTAAAAGGGGTTTGTGATCAGTCACTAACTCAAAGTGGTGGCCAAACACGAATTCGTGGAACTTCTTAACTGCAGCCACTGCGGCCAGGGCCTCTTTATCAATCTGGCTATAGTTCCTCTCGGTAGGAGAAAGAGTCCTGGAAAAGAAAGCAATTGGTGCCTCGGAACCGTTGGGGAGCCTGTGGCTCAGGACAGCCCCAATGCCAAAAGGGGATGCGTCAGCGGCCAGGACTAGGGGGAGACGTTGATCGAACTGAACGAGGACCGCTTCTGAAGTGAGCAAGGCTTTGACTGATTTGAATGCATGGGCCTCCTTGGGTCCCCAGTGCCAGGGTGAGTCTTTATCTAGTAGCCTATGTAATGGTTCAGCGACAGATGCCTTGTATGGGAGGAATGAGGCGTAGAAATTCAAAAGTCCCAGAAAAGCTTGTAGTTCAGTCTTGTTGGTAGGTGTGGGTGCGTCATGGATGGCCTTCACCTTGGATTCAATGGGATGGATGCCCGAGGCGTCAATCCTATAACCCAGAAAGTCCACCTGCCTAGTGGCGATGGCACACTTCTCCCTTTTGAGTTTGAGGCCATGCTGCCTGAACCTCTCTAGCACTGTCCTGACTCTCTGAATGAGCTGGGGCCGGTTCGTGGCTGAAACTAAAATGTCATCGAAGTAGGGGACCACTCCTGGGAGACCCTGGAGAATCCTCTCCATGAGTGCCTGAAAAATGCCTGGGGCTACGCTGACCCCGAATTGGAGGCGCTTGCATTTGAACGCTCCCCTGTGTGTGACTATAGTTTGTAATTCCGCTGTCTGTTCATTGACAGGGAACTGTTGGTATGCCTGGGACATATCTAACTTAGCGAAAATGGTGCCGGGTTCGAAAGTATGTAAAAGATGCTGGATAACGGGCACGGGGTAGGCGCTGACCTGCAGATAGCGGTTGAGCGTGGTTTTGTAATCCGCACAAATTCTCAAACTGCCATCTTTTTTGAGTGGGGTGACTATGGGGGTCTCCCATTTCGCGAAATCTGTGGGTTCTAGCACCCCTTGTTTAAGTAGTTTGTCTAGTTCTGCGTCCAATTTTGGACGGATGGCAAAAGGCACCCTACGGGGTTTTCAACGAAGAGGGATTGCCTGGGGGTCTACTGAAAATGATATGGGGGTGCCCGAGTAGCAACCCAGCTCATTGCTGAATACATCGGAAAATTCTGAAAATAGTGTGTCTACATCAGAAGTTGAGACAGCATGGATCCCGGTTACGCTAAGGCCGAGAGAAGGAAACCAATCAAGTCCCAATAGACTAGGGAGGGTACCGTTAACTACCACTAGGGGCAGGTGGCCCTTAAAGGTTTGGAATTGCACAAGGAACTTGCCTTTCCCGAGGACAGGAATGTTCTTTCCCTGGTAGTCTCGTAGCTTCAGGTGGCATCTTTGTAGCTGTTTCCTTGACAGCCTGGGCTGGAGTCTCTTCAGGGTATCCCAGGAGATGATTGAGAGCGCGGATCCCGTGTCCACCTCCATCCTGCAGGGCTTACCTTCTAGGAAAACAGAAATTTTAATTTTATCAGGGGTTAGGGAAGTATGGTTAGCGTGGTAGCAGGTATAGCAGTCCACCACTTGCCTTTGGGAGTTAGAAGGTGGTAGAGGTCTTTGAGGTAAGGATCGCCCTGCTTGGCAGACTCTAGCGATGTGACCCTTCTTTTGGCAGTTCAGGCAGATGGCATTTCTGAACCTGCAGGATGCCCTAAGGTGAGAGCCTCCACAGGTTAGGCACATGGGAGGTTGCTTGGGGGTGAAGTTGTTTTTCTGCCCCGCTCCTACCTGTGAAGGCTTCTGATGAATTAGGCGGTTAACGTCAGACGCGTCTGTGGGGTCATCTTCGCTGATTACCTCTTCGGAATGGACAGTTTGCATGCTGGGTTTGGATTGACTTCCCTGAATTTCAGCTGCTGACTGGGCCGAGAGCTCAGCAGCCAGGGCTTCCTCCATGGCTATGGCTAGAGTCAGGTCTTTCTTCGCCAGTAAACGCCTTTGGAGTCTCAGATCTCTTACCCCACAGACGATCTGATCCAGCAGCATGTCTTCCAAATATTCTTTGAATCCGCAATGCAAGGCGGCTGTTCTCAGGGCGGCCATGTATTCGTTAATCGACTCCCCCTCTGTTTGCTTCCTGACCCTGAAGGCATACCTTCTGGCTATTTGAGACGGTTTGGGCGAATAGTGATTTGAAAGTATTTCCTGTAGCTCGTCCCATGGGACGCTTCTGATGGCGTGGGGCGCGACTAATGCTGTGGCTGTGTCGAAGACGGTGGCTCCGCAGTAACTCAGAAAATAGGACTTCTTCCTATGCTCCGCAGCGTTGCTAGACCAATGGCGTCAAGAAAATGGCTGAATCGATTTCTGTAGGAGTCCCACGTCTCTTCGTTGGGTTTGAATGGAGGGAATGCTTGATTCGCGCTCATCGTGGAGAAGGAACAGGTTTGTCTGTTTCAAATTGTTATTCGAAATCGCGCTCTTAAAAGAACGCGCTGCGGTTGTCTCTCTGGGCTGCTTAGCTCTTTTTGAAAAACGCGCTCTTGGTGAGCGTGGGCGGCCTCGGCTGCTGTGCCTTCGGCTCATTTCAGCGAATCAGCTCTCACAGTATCAGTTTTGAATTTCACGCTCTTTGCGAGCGTGGGGCGGCTGCGGTTACAGCGCCCTTGCTTTCTCTCTCTGTGACTACAGCTCTTTGTAAAAACGCATCTGGCTAGCCTTCGACCATCCCACCTTCGTCGCCAGTGTTGTGGAGCAATGGTACGGACGAGGCATGAGACCAGAGCGTACAAGTAACAGGCTTTATTGCAATGAATAAAGGGTTGTCACGTCTGCTAGCTAACTCGCAGACCAGCGGGCGACAACGGGCTGGCTCTGCTCGACAGCCGGCTTATATAGCCAGCTGTCAAACGGAGCCAACCAATGGGAGCTGCTGGTGCTCCCGCTCAAACAACGGACCTGGTTGGGAACTCCAACCAGTTCCACAGACATAACAAGCAGTATTTCCATAATGTATTTGGGAAATGAAATAATATGTGAGGCTGACTTGCATAGAGCACATAAATTATATCCCCCCCCTTCCCAGAACCCATTTAGAAAGGGCCGTGATAGGAGGGAATGACTTTTGGGGGGTGGAGGAGAGATTCTGCCTGGGGAAGAAGCAGATAAGAGGAGGACACCTACAGCTGCATTAAAAAAAGGGTCGGTGGGAGATTTGTACTTTCTGACTCCCCAAATCCTGTCAGTGCAGCATTACAGCAAAGTGGGCCTAGCTCAGGTTTCCTGTCTGGGCTTCCTGGGAGAGGATGACCCTGACAATTTTCTTCTTCAGAAATCCGTGTTTCTGATAACCAACCTGTTGCTTTCAGGGAGTTCATAAATCTCCTTTTTTATGTTTTTCAACTATATTTTGTCAAAATCTATATTGTCAAAATATGATCCACAATTTTTTGTGAACTTTTTTAGTTCACTTGTAAGATAGTGGTAATACCTATTTTACTAATGAAGCATGTGTGTAAATTAGACAACTACAAAAGAAAGATTAAATATTGAAAAAGCGTCTTGGATAAGAAACAAAGTTTTCTGCTTTTAAAATTGCTACATGTTCCCATTCTAGTTCCATCTTTTCCTGGAGAAGAATGAGTTTGTCAATATTTCAGACATTCAACTCTACATGGACCCAAATGGAGAGGTAGCAGCAGATCTGGCAAATTGGGGCATCTTGGTTCTTCCCAGGGATGATCCCACGGAAGAGACTCTGGCGTATTTTAAAAGAAACAGACTTTCTATCAGGCAAGATGTTCTTTTACGGCTAAAGCTGCTCAACAAGGTAGGAGTTTGCTGTCTTTCCTCTGTTATCCAAAGCCTGAGGTCCCATTTCAAGAGGGCTGATGCTATTCCCCAAAGGTGGTTGATCTTCACCGAGAATTGAATCTGGGCAGTAGAAACTGGATTTTCGCTTAGGCTGCTTAGGAAGCTTTGATATTGTTCCATTTTGTGGACCACGTACAATTAAGGGTCTCCATCGAACGGGTGAGAAACCCAGAAGGGCTGGGGAATGTGTCCCTAGTAGCTTCTGGTGGTTTGCTCCTTGTGCCCAGAAGAGCAATGAAGGCGGCAATTCTGCTGACCGGGGCCTGAATCCAGGCTTGGACCGTATCGGATGGGATTGAATCGTGATTGGACAGAGGTCCTTTTGGCCCCATTGGGGGGAAGAAGCTTCTTCTCGTCCTGCTTGGGGAAAAGTGTCCCCTGAAAGGGCAGCTTCATAATCTGGGAGGCTCTTAAGGAGGCCATACCTGGCCAGAGCTCTCCATGCCTCCCTTTGACCCTCCCTGGGATGGAGCAATGGGCCTTCTGCTCCTAGGAAGCAGCTCTAAGGCTTTCAGTTCACCTGAAATTATCAAGATTGTTCTGATATCACACCTTAAAATTATGGGTGTAAGAAGAGGGGAGAAATGCGTTTTAATGGGGTCCTGAGAAGGAACCGGCTAGTTATCGCTTAATGCTGAAATCTTTTCTCAGTTCCATCTAGGGGTGGGATTCAAATTTTGTAACAACTGGTTCTGTGGGTGTGGCTTAATTTATGGGTGTGGCTTGGTGGCCATGTGACTGGGTGGGCGTGGCCAGGTGGCCATGTGATTTGCAAACCAAATACAATTGGTCCTTGCTTAATGACCAGTTGCTTAGCAAGTGTTCTAATTTACGACTGATCTCCCCAGAGCTCCTTGACCTGTTTTTGGAGTTTTGACAACCATAAACACAAACACACAAACACACACACACTTCTAACCCTGCTATTCTTTGACTCTGTAAGGATCTCCTGCTGGAGAAGGGGGTTGGACTAGCTGACCTCTGAGATCCCTTGCAGCCCAGCCCTAGATTGTTGTGCTGCTTCAAAGAGTCTTCTGAAGCCAGGGTTTATTCCTTCCACTCCTTTCTTTTCTATCTCCTTCCCTCCCTCCTTCCATGTCTGTCCATTCATATATCTCATTCTCCTCCCTCTGTCTCTTCCTTTCTTTTTCTTTCTTTGTCCCTTCCTTCCATCTCTCCCTTTCATTGTCTATCCCTTTCCTTCCTTTTGCTTCCTTTCTCTCTTTTCTTTCTCTTTCTGTTTTCTTTCTTGTCTCTCTTTTCCTCTCTCATTCCCTCTTTTTCTCTCTTTCTCCCCTCTCTGTATCACTCTCTTTCTCTCTGCGTCTTTCCCTGTCTTCCCCCTCCCCCCCCAACTTTGTGTGTGTGTGTATGTGTGTGTTTGTGTGTGTCTGTAAAAGAGAGGCATGGATAAGTCTGACCAGGTCGGGTCTCTTTAAGAACCTCCCCAACTACGTACCTGCCTTTTCAGGGGACACTTTCCTCCAAGCAGGACGAAGCTTCTCTCCCAATGGGACCAAAAGGACCTCCATCCAATCATGATTCAAATTCATCTGAATTCAGGCCCTGGTCAACAGAATTCCCTTGTTCTTTGCTAGTTTGGGCACAAGGAGCAAACAAACCTGGACCTCTTAGTGACACATTCCCCAGCCCTTGTGCGTTTCTCACCTGTTTGAAGGAGATACTAAACCATAGATAGTTCACCAAATGGAGCAGTGCTAGAAGGTAAGGGTGATGGTGGGGGATAGCGAAGTGGCTGGTTCCCTATTTCCCCCCTCCTCTGTGTGTGTGTGTGTGTCTGTGAATGTGAATGTGTTTGTGTCTCCCGCAAAGCTGTGGCTGGGCCAAACCAACAAGCTCTCCTTGGTCCTCTTCGCTACTTCTTTCATTTCTTCTTTTGTGAATCCAGACTTGCTGAACAATGATTGCCAGACCACGGTGGAAGCGTCCATTTGGGCGACCCTCGTCCTCCTCCTCTTCCCCCTCCTCTTGCACCTGGCACCTGTGGATGGATCAAGAGGGTGCAGTTGTGTGGGGAGACGCTCACTCCTCAAGTGAGCAGCCACCCGCCCCATACTCGGTTTTTCTGTGCTCTTGGCATTTGCTTGAGGAGCATCTCCCCATGTGCATGCACCCTCCCGGCCCTGCCACAACTGCTGGTTATGAGAGGAGGAGGACGAGGAGGAGGAGGACGAGGACGAGGAGGAGGACGAGGAGGAGGTGGTGTCTCCCCAAGGGACGCTTCCACTGCGGTATAGCAATTGTTGTTCAGCCAGTCTGGATTCCAAAAGCAAGAAATGAAAGAAGTAATGAAGAGTGCCAAGGAGAGCTTGCTGGCTTGGCCATGCTTTCAGGGAGACACACACACACACACACACACAGAGTGGGAGAGAGAATCGGGAAGATAGGGACCTGGCTGCTTCACTATCCCCCACCGTCACCCTTACCTTCTCAGGGCAAGCAAGGGAGGGGAGGGTGAGGGGCAGGGCCAGCCGCTTCATCAAGGTGAAGAGGGGGCAACCAAGCACAGGTGAGGAGAAACCTGGGAACGGCAGCTCCTGAGGGGCTTTGAGGTCGGACAGCCTGGAGTGGCTGAGATCCAAGTGAGCATTGCACCACAGGTTCATCTGATAGACCATTTCTTTGGTGTTGGCTTTATGGAGCCATGGGGTGAGGCCTGGGCGGACATGCAGCAGCAGTGCCTTTAACTGCGCTCGCTTGTATGTGCCCAAATAATCCGGCGAAGACACCAGAGGAGTCGCTCAGTTAGACTTCCCCCCTCCGCAGTCTTCCTCCTGCACAAAAAGGCCATTCCCTGAGCTAAGAAGGGAAGGAGATGCAGCTCGACTCACTCAATCCCTAGGACTACCCCAATGGTCCTGATTCTGCTAGGAGAGGGCGGCTCCCCCTGGCAATCCCCGTTTCCCTTGATGGTCTGACTTCCCCTGGCCCGCCTCCAGCCTGAACACCAGCTTGGACCACTAAAAGGCCACTTCCCTGCTTCTCAATGGGCTCCTGTACCAGCCACTGCAGGACCCTCCACCTCCTTCTCCAAATTCTCCCTCAACATCAAACTGACAATGCCTGTTGCCTTAATGGGTGCAACCGGGTGGTTTTGGCAAGGCCAACCAGGGGTGATTATTCTGGGTCCAACAATGGGGCTGTGGGCGGGAGAGGGAAGGGATAGTAGGCAAATGGGCCATGCTCCCTGACTCCCTCCCCCACACCTCTGCCTCACCGCCGGCAGGGTCCAGGAGCTGCGTGAATTCCAGCTAATCCCATGTGGAGAGACTTATGTTCTCCTGCTGCTGGGAAAGCAAGAGAGTCTTTCCCTGCACAGTGAAAGGTTTGCAACTTCCTCTCCACTGGGGAAACCGGTGGCTCTGGGTGGCTTCAAGTAGCCTGCTTGAATCCTGTTTCTCTCTGCCGCCCTGAGCTGTGCTGGGAAAGACTCTCTTGCTTTCTCAGCAGTAGGAGGACACGAGACTCTCCACATGTCTTCCAGTACAGCGAAATGTAGCTCGGGTCCCCACCAGTCTGCATCTCGCCTCTCACCTGGATTCACCGCAGATGCTGGGCCTTCCTTGCTGGGGGTGAGGGCGACGCATGGTGGCAGCAAAAGGCAAGTGGGGTGGGGGGGTTAAAAGTGACAGGCAGTGGCACATAGGCGACTGGGCCCCAGAGCTTGCAGAGCCTCCCTCACCCAGGGAGATCAGGCAGGGCCACAGCGGAAGGCATGAAGCAATGGCTGGTCTGGCGAGTGGGCAAAAGCAGGCTGCAGGTGATGCCGCGCATGCACGATAAGGACTGACTGGGAGCGGAGGGGAGGGGCAGGTGGAGAGGGGCGGGGTCAGTCAGTGGTGTGATTTGCCGGTTCTCCAAACTGTGCGGAATCATA
>NW_020771236.1:0-14784 GCF_900518735.1 Pseudonaja textilis | reverse complement strand
TTTCCAAATTGAGAAAGACTAGCTAAGGAAAGATTGAAGACATTATCCTGCCCCCCTCCCCCAACCAGTATTTCTCAATCTTGGTGACTTTAAGATATGTGGACTTCAGCTGAAATTTATGCACCCAATGGAGCCCAAAAACAATTCTGTAAAAGTTTACATAATATAATTCAAGCCATAGAATATGATGAGATTTGTATTATAGGAGACTTTAATGCTATCGTTGAAAAAAAAATGTAATGACACGAGAAAAGGAAATAGAAGAATTTTACCAAGAACTTTTTTTGAAATGGCCAAAGACCTAAGCATACAGGATGCTTGGAGAGAGAGGAATAGGGAGAAAAGTAAATTTACATGGTACTCAAACAGGCACAAGTCATGGTCCAGGATAGACATAGTGTTGATCTCGAAGGAGATGGATTCAGAAATCAAAGTAGTAGATATTGAGATGAACCTTTGGCCGGACCACAACCCCATGAAACTCTGCTGGAAAGGGCATAAGAGAACATCAAGATGAACATTTCAATGATCAATCTTAAAGGATAAAGATTTCAGGCTAAAGTTGGAGAAAGAATTAGGCTTCTTTTTTAAAGGTTATGAACAGGAGGATAAATCCCTCCAAAATCTCTGGGACACAGCAAAGGCATATATAAGAGGAGTGGCAATATCATACATGGCAAATAAAAACAAGGAGAAGAAACAATTACAGAAAACTCTAGAAGATGATTTTAAAAGTCTGGAGATAGCACTACAGAAAGAACCACAAAATGGGGAGAAGGCAAAGCCATGTCGCTGTGATACAGCTGCAATCTCGGGGCTCTGAGATCGCAGCTGATATCTTCGCCCCTGGTCAGTCCCAACGGACCTAATCCATCCCGTAGGGACGGTGATAGTAAGGGGCGCATTCTGCTGATCCAAGGGACATCGCAAAGTCCCAGGTTGATCCAGGAGAAGCCCTTTTATGATCGGCGGAGAGGCAGCCATTAAGCTGCTGAAGCTGAGACAGCTCCGGAAGGAAGAGACTGAAAGAGAAAGTGTATCGGTTGGTGAGGACTTTTTTTTGTATTAATATTTGGGACTTAAGGACACCCTAAGAAGGAGAAGAAATCTGTAAGATTTTTGACAAAACTGACTCAGCGGCGATTTTTTAAAAAGAAATGTCAAAGTGAGGCTTGGCTTTTTACTTTTACTTTTTTTTTTACTTAACTTCTATTGCGACTTAGC
The DNA here is from genome assembly GCF_900518735.1 of Pseudonaja textilis. Next base: position 13,560 of record NW_020771236.1, on the reverse strand, counting down.
AATTATTAACTGGACTGGTTATTTCTCTTATATCAACCTATTCTTTCTCTCCTTTTTGACAGTTTATATTTTTTAGAATAGAGGCTCCCTTTAGTAAAAAAAAATTTAAAATGCATATATATATATAAATATATATCTTTTTTTTCTATTATGCTTTTTCTGGGAAAGAAGGGGGAGTGGATCAAAGAAACTTTGTAACACTGCCAACTAGAGGCTTGAAAATACTTTATTTGAAGCTGAGAGAACTGTGAAAAACTCTCAAGGACACTGGAATTTGATAAGATAGAGGGAAGAACACTGGAGAATGTTTTTACAGGTGCTCTTCAGAACTTCTATCAACAACTGAATATTTGAAGCTTGGCTTTGAAACTTCTGGAGAAGCCATAGTAAGAGCCTTGGACAATTAAATAAAATGCAGTATGCTCTTTTTATTTTTTCTTAGCTGTCTTATACCTCCTCTTCAATCCCATAGTATTTGGTAATAATTGTATATTTATTTTTTATTTATTTATTTATTTTTCTTTGTAAAGGGAAAGCCTTAGAATATTTTTTTTTCTTTTCCTATTGGGATTTTTGCCTTTTCCATCTCCATTTTTGATCCATTTTTGATGGCTATTATTTACTTTTGAGATCTTCCAATTGGATTAAGGTGTGAAGAACCTGAAGAATTTTTTCTTTTTTCTCTCTTCTTACTATTTTTTAACATTATTGGGTTTTATCTTTTCTTTTTTTTTCTCTTCATTTCTATTTTTTTTTTAATTATATTGACTATCTCACAATAGGATTAAGGTCTAGAAGAACCTGAAGAACTTTTTCTTTTTAATTTTGGGCTTTTTTTATTGTCTTTTTCTTATTTTTATTCTTTTTCTTTTTTCCTAATTGGATTATAATTGACTACTCTACTAATTGGATTAAAAGAGCTTGAAGACCCTGAGTTACCTAAATGAGTAGGAAATCCATACCTTCGGGCATTTCAACCTCTGCTCCTGCTTCACCAACAGCTGGAGGACAACGTTTAACCCAGATAATGTCGAAGCAAGATAAAGGACAAGTGGATTTAAAGATGATTATGCAAGGAATTCAAGAACTTAAAACGAAATTGGATATCATTGAAAAGAAAATAGAAAGCATTGAACAAAGAGCTGAGAATATTGAACAAAGGATGGAGAGTATTGAACAAAGAATTGGGAAAACCAATAAAAAAATTGAAAATATTCAACAAATGATGGTGAACTATGATGAGAGACTCCAAAAAATGGAAGAGAAAGATAAGCAAAGAGACGTGACAATTGGAAATATTGACAGCAGATTAACAATGGTTTAACAAGACAAAAGTGGGATGTTGAAGTGGGAGTTGGACAGGTCAGAATTCTATCTCAGATTTCAAAATACAGAGGAAGAAAAAGGACAAAACTTGGCTGCAATAATGATAGAAATTTTGGCTGGAGCCCTGGGAATATCAGAGGAAAAGATGATGGATGGAGTAGATGAGATATATCGAGTCTTCACAAGATATGCGATGAGGAACAATCTACCAAGAGAGGTTCATGTCAGATTTACAAAGAAAACTATCAAAACACAAATATTACAAGTGGCAAGATAGAAGACGTTGAAATATAAAGACAATGAGATTGTGGTTTTAAAACAAGTACCCAGAAAAGTGAGAGAGATGAGAAGAGAATATCGATTCCTGACTAAAATGTTATTGAAAAAGGAGGTGAATTATAGATGGTTGATTCCAGAAGGATTAATGTTTACATGGCAAGAACAGAGACACAGAATTGACTCAATTGAGAAAGCAGAAATATTTTACAATCAATTTTTCAAAAAAAGAGAAATAGAAACAGAAAAAGAGATCATCACAATTGAATCTCAAGAGGACCAAATGGAGATGGGAAAAGAAGAAGGTGCAGTAGGTGGACAAGTGGAGACCAAAGAACAACGTGAAATAAGATCTACGAGAGCTGTTAGACCTAAATACAAAACATAATCATGGAGGAAAAAAAATTGATTTCTATGAATATAAATGGACTGAACTCAGCTATCAAAAGAAGAAAAACCTTTCATAAATTAGAGAAGTTAAAATTTGATATAATTTGCTTACAAGAAGTACACATTAAAAAACAACATGAACAATTACTGGCATGACCAAAATTAGGGAAAATATTCACTTCTCTGACCCATTGTAAAAAAAGAGGAGTGTTTTTTTTTTTAAGAACAAGTTTTATTGATTTTTGAAGACAAACAAAACATAAAACATAAAAGTATAAAACCTCCTTTCTAAGAATTACTTATAAATTTTGACAAGGCAAATAAAGCATTATTTTTTAAAACATAGTTCCACATTATCACATTTCCATTTACACATATATATCTTTTCCAAATTTCTCATTATTTCTCCCTTCACTTTTGTTCCATTATACTTCTTTCTATCAAAGTTTTAGTAATTCTCAATCAGTCATAAGCACACAAAATACATAACATAAAACAAGACATAAAAAAAAACCTCCTTAATTGTCATTTATACATGTCTTTTCCAAATTTCTCTCCCTTTAGTTTCATTCCTCCAAGGTTTTATTAATTCGCAATCAAACATAACTAATCAAAACACAAAACATAAACCATAAAACTTCTTTTGAAAAGTGGCTTAGCCCTGGGTTACATCTTTTTTAACAGACCTAAATCAAATTCATGCTTACCTTATATACCATTCATATCTTATTAACCATTTTATATTTTCTATATAACTTCTCCCATCTTTTCGCTCTCTTAATTATGTTTTATTTATTTCATCTTATTTCAAAATCATTATGCTTATATCTTTTGTCCGTTCTTTTCCAATCATCTATTTATCTCTTCTCTTTAGCTAAAAATTTCCCGTGTAATCACTTTTAAAGTGTGACGCCTTCCCCTAAAGTAAAACTTAAAATAATACATAATTTCCATCCTGATTCTGCATAGTACATTCTAGATATTAGATCTTAAAATAAAAGAATAATAAACTTATAGTATAGTTAAATATATAATTTCCATTCTAATTCTAATTCTGATTAGTACATTATTTTAGAATAAGAAAATAAAATACTAAGTTTATAATAACATTAAGACATTAACGAATTAAACTATAACTAAACATTAATCATTTTACACATTCTCCTTAATATTTTATTAAATATTGAAATCTATCATTATTAAACATTAATATTTTATTAAATATTCCAATAAACTATTTCAAATGCAAATACTACAATACTATCTTATGTACTCTTACAGAATCTTTCTTTAATTATGCACTATCCATTATCCTTTATCTCTAAAAAAAATTTGCTTTTTGAGATCTTGTTCTAGCCCGTAGCTTTTTTTTTCTTTTTTCCTCCCTTTCTTCTCCAGTCTGGTCTTTTTGCCCCCCCTCTCCTAGCCTCCCCCCTTTTAACTTCCCCTCTCTGTTGTAATTCTCTTTTCAATTGCTTTCTAACATTGTACCTTTTTTTCACCCTATTTTTCTTTTTCTTGGTTGTTTTATTAAATCTTAAATTCTCATTTTTCCTTCCTCTCTTCCCATTTTCTTTCTTAATCGAACTTTTTAGTCCATTAAAGATGGCTACTTCCTTTTCTTCTTCTTCTTCTCCTTCTCCTTCTTCCTCAAGTATTTGCTGGTACATAGAAACCGCCATTTCTAAAAAGTGGAAGGCAGCTCCCAAGGAATCCTTGCCATTTTGCTGTCTTTCTTTTAATTTTTCATATTCCATGTTTAGTTCATCCACAGATGGTGCCATTGTAAATTTTTAAAAACAACCCAGATGTTTTCAATCTTAAAGTAATTTCCAAATGTCAAAGTTATCAAACAATCCAAACAAACAAAAATTATTTCCTCTTCTTCTCTTTACAATTTTTCCTCCAGGGGCAAAATCCCAAATGTATTTTAAAAGCCGTATTACAGCTAATTGATGGTCTTATAATCTTCAAGGCGTCTCCTCCAACAAAGTTTTAAAAAAAAATTTTTTTTAGTCCTCTCCTTCCTACTTGTAACAAAGAGCTTATTTTTACCTTTAAAAAAGCAGGTTTTTCTGTGCTCCTTTGCTTTCTCCATAAGGAAGGGGAGTGAACTTTCCTTCAGCACTTTCGCAGTTGTAACAAATTCTTTTGGAAATAAATGTATCAATCCAAAAGTCAGGTTTCCAGGGTGTTTTGAAAGTAACTTAATGTCCCGGTTCAGCCAAGAAAACTTCTCCTTCTGGCTCTTACTCCTGCACAATCTTATCCGGTTGAAGATTTCTTTGTGGCTGCCATTACTGACAGCCGCTCCACCGCCTCAGGAAAAAGGAGTCTAGCCAGCTGGGGAAAGGGGGTGCGATATCCCCAGACCCCTGCCTGGATCTCCTCTGTCTTCCACTGCCCCTTCAGGGTAGCGACAACCCCCAAATCCAGTTGGATCGGGGGTACCTCAGCGGCGAGCGCAGCAGGGACCCGCAGAGAAGCGGATTCCTGCCGCCGCCGAAGCCTTGCAACCGGAAGTTCCCAAGAAAAGAGGAGTGGTTTTATATATTAAAGAAACTATTACAGCAAAATTGATGTATACTGATGAAGAGGGAAGAGTATTAATGGTTGAAATAGTGGATAATAATACAAAAACACTCCTGGTTGCAATTTATGCCCCGAATGATAAACAAGATTTTTACAAAAAATTACATATGAAAATATTGGGACTGGACTATATTAATATAGTTATGATGGGAGATTTCAATGGGATTGTAGACAATAAACTGGACTATACAGCAACAGCAACAAGACAAAATAGAAAGACTCTCCCTAAATCCTTTTTCAAAATGATAGATGAATTAAACCTAAAAGATATATGGAGAGAAAGAAATGCTAAAATTCAACAATATACTTTTTACTCAAATAGACATTTATCATGGTCCAGAATAGATATGATTTGGACCTCAACAGAATTAATATCTAATATTCAAGAAATAAATATTGAAACAAATACATGGGCAGATCATAATCCAATGACAATTAAATGGAAAGGACAAAAAAGAAGATCTAGATGGACATCAAATAATACTATTTTAAAGGAAAAAGACTTTACACAATGGATGGAGAAAGAATTGGCCTTTTTCTTTAGTGAAAATAAAAAAGAAGATACTTCAATACAGAATGTTTGGGATACAATGAAGGCATATGCGAGAGGTTTAATAATAGACCATACAAAGAAAAAGAACATTAGGAAGAGGCAAACTATCAAAGCCTTAGAAGATGATCATAAAAAACTGGAAAAAGAATTACAGAAAATGACACAGAAAAAAGAGATTAAACTTAAAATGGACATAATTAAACATAAAATGGGTCAGATAGAGAAAGAAGAACTGGCGCAAAAAATTAGAAGTGCTAAACAGAACTATTTTGAAGATGCAGATAGGCCAGGTAGATGGTTAGCATACAAACTGAGAAAGGAGAAAGAATCAAGGAAAATATTACAGTTAATAGATGATCAAGGCCAAATGTGCTATGGTAATAAGGAGAAAAAGGCAATTATCCGAGACTTCTATGGACAACTATATAAACAAGAGGATATTGATGAGGGAAAAGTTAAACAGTATTTACAAAATGCTAACCTACCTAAGATACCTGATAAGACTGAAAAAATGCTAGAAAGTACTATAACAATGATGGAACTAACCGAAGCACTTAACAGACAGAATAATGGAAAAGCACCAGGTCCAGATGGGCTACCGGCAGAATTTTATAAAACATTACAAGAATCGTTGAAATTCCATTGCTAGAAGTCATGAATGAAGTTATGTCAAATAAGAAGATACCTAAAACATGGTCAGAAGCTTACATCACACTTATTCCAAAAGAATGGGCTGATCCATTACAAATCAAGAACTATAGACCTATTTCTTTATTGAATGCAGATTATAAAATTTTTGCTTCAATTTTGGCAGAAAGGCTTAAAAGATACTTAATAATTTTATTCATCCCGATCAGAATGGGTTCCTGCCAAAGAGACAAATTAAAGACAATATGAGGGTAATTCTGGATACTTTGGAATATTATGAGGCGCACCCTGAAAAACAAATGGCTTTGATATTCCTAGATGCCCAAAAGGCATTTGATAATGTGAACTGGAGATTTATGTTACTATTACTGGAACAGATGGGTTTTGCCAGAAAATTTATTCAAGCAATAGAAGCCATATATTATAAGCAAATGGCAAAAGTAAAGTTAGAGGGAGAACTTACAGACTCTATTAACATAAGAAAAGGCACAAGACAAGGATGCCCATTATCACCTTTGTTATTTGTATTGACTTTGGAAGTGTTGAATAGAAATATTAGAGAGGACCCAAATATAAAAGGAATGAAAATCAAAAAGGAGGAATTTAAACTACAAGCCTTTGCGGATGATTTGGTTTTCATTCTGGAAGACCCTCTAGAGACAGCTTTAAAATTATTGGAAAAGATAGAGACATACGGTGAGTTTGAAAATAAATAAAGATAAAACAAAGATTTTGACAAAGAACATGTTATTAAGACAAAGAGAAGAGCTGGCAGACCTATTGAAAATTCAAGTTACGAATAAAGTTAAGTATTTGGGGATATATTTGACGTCAAGATGCACTACATTGAAAGAGAACAATTATATTAAACTCAAACAGCAGATAGCACTTGATTTGAAGAAATGGGAAAACCTACAACTGTCATTGATAGGCAGAATTTCAACAATCAAGATGAATATCTTACCCAGAATTTTATATTTATTTCCAACAATACCAATTAGGCTTGGCAAAGATTATTTTGAAGATTTAAATAAAATTGTGTTGAAGTATATATGGCAAGGTAAGAATGCGAGAATAAAATTAAAACTTCTGCAACATGCTAGAATTAGAGGAGGATTTGGCCTCCCTAATTGGAAGTTGTATTATCAAGCTGCAAATTTGATGTGGGCTAAAGAATGGATAACATTAAGAAAGACTAGATTGTTGACACTAGAAGAACATGTTCTATTACTGGGCTGGCACGCTTTTCTGTGGTACAAGGGAACTAAATCGCAGGGCTATTTTAGAAGGCATTATATATGGGAGTCTTTATGGTTAAACTGGGAGAAAATTAAGAGACAATGTTATTTGAAAATACCAGTTTGGTTATCAACTATTGAAGGTTTTTCTTATCCTATAATATACAAGAAGGAACAAACAGTTAGATATGGGGAAATATTGGATGAAAAGGGTGAACTTAAAACAATGCAAAACTTAGAAGAACAAGTCATAAAGATGAATTGGTTTTCATATGCGCAAATACACTCAAGGCATGTTAAAGATTCTAAAACAGAGGGATTTTGTTAAGTTCGAGCAATGAGAGGCTAGACCAGAGCATTAACAAGAACTGCTTTATTCAAACGAATAAAGGACTGTCGCGTCTGCTGGCTAACTAGCAGACATGCCCAGCGAACAGCAGCTGGCTCAACCCAGCAGCCGGCTTTTATAGCCGGCTGTCAAGGGAGCCAACCAATGGGAGCAGCAAACGCCCCCGCAACATGAACGGACCTGGTTGGGGACTTCGGTCAGTCCCAAGGACATAACACCCCTACCCCCCAGATGTGAACACGTATAGTCTTTTAAATACGCTGGAGGTCTGTGCGGCGCCCGGAGCGGCTTAGCTCAGGCGAGCCACTGTGAGGCACAGAGTTCGGGGAGCCAGGACTGGCTGTCGTTGGAGAGCGGTTTTGTTCTGGTGCCGGACCTGGCACCAGTGGACAGTCTCTGCCCTCGGGTTGGTTCGTCACATAGTCTCTGTCCAACAACCCGGGGGCTTCACTGGTCGGCAACGCTGGAGACTCTGGCTGGCAGTCCCGGTCTACTGCCCGCTCCCTCAGTTCAGATGGTGGCGCCAGGTCTCTCTGCTGGTCCCCGGTTGGGCCCGGCTGTGGCGATTGGAGATTGACCGGAGACCAGGGTTCTGCGTTGGTGTGACCGCTCCGGCGCTTCCTAATCTGGTCCAGGTGCCTCCGCCAAACGTGACCGTCTTCCAACTGAACTCGATACGATCTCGGACCGGTGATGGCCACGATCTTCCCTGGTACCCACAGTGGATCCCCGGCGTAATTCCTGACAAATACAGGATCCTGCAAAACAAAATCTCTGACCCAACTATCCGAACCAAGAGGGGTGTCAGGGCAATAGTGGGGGTGCAGCCTGTCCAACACAGTTCTTAGGCGTCTGCCCATTAGGAGCTCGGCCGGGGACTTGTTTGTGACCGTACAGGGGGTCGTGTGTTGGCTTAAGAGGAAACGGGAGAGTCTTAAATGCCAGTCCTCTTGGTTGAACCTGGCCAATGCCTCCTTCGTTGATCTAACAGCTCTCTCTGCCAACCCGTTGCTGGCAGGGTGAAAAGGGGCCGTGAGGATGTGTCGGATGCCCAGGTTGGTGACATACCGGCTGAACTCCGATGATGTAAATTGGGGGCCATTGTCTGAGACCAGGGTGTCTGGCAGGCCGTGTGTCACAAATAAACGGGTCAGGGCTTTGGCAACGGCTTGGGTGGTGGTCGTGGGGAGGAGAGCCACATCGATCCACTTGGAATATGAATCCACGACCACCAGGAAAGTCTTGCCGTGCATTGGTCCGGCCAAGTCAATGTGGAGCCGTGACCAAGGTGCGTTGGCACTCTCCCATTTAGTTGGTGTGGTGACTGGTGGTGATGGCCTGGATTCCTGACAGGGACGGCACGAGCTTACCCACTTGACAATCTCGTCATCCATGCCGGGCCACCAGACATAACTTCGAGCCAACGCTTTCATCCGGACGACACCCGGGTGGCCCTCGTGCAGTGCTTTGAGGACGGATGTGTGAAGCGAGGTTGGAACGACGATTCTGGTACCCCACAACAGGCAACCCTGTAAACTAGAAAGCTCCAATTGGCGAGTTTTAAATGGTGTGAACTCAGATGCAAGGTTAGTGACCAGCCACCCCCTCCTTACCCAGTCCAGAACCTGGGCGATTGTTTTATCTTTCTTCTGAGTGAGTGGCAATGTCGTCAGCGGTGATGGGTAGGTTGAGCTCGCTGACATCGAAGATGGCGTGGACAGGGGCTGGGTCCTCCACAGGGGCTGGCAGGGGGCAGCGGCTGAGGGCATCGCCGTGGCTTAGGGTTTTCCCTGGGCGGTGGATGAGTTTGTACGAGTAAGCCGCCAGGAACAAGGTCCATCTCGTCATCCTGGGTGACAAAACTTGGGGGGTTTGTTTGTCCCCGGACAGGAGTCCCAGAAGTGGTTTATGGTCTGTGATGAGCTCGAATTTGTGACCGAAAAGGAATTCGTGAAATTTTTTTACCGCGGCAACTGCGGCAAGGGCCTCTTTATCAATTTGGCTATAATTACGCTCGGTTGTTGACAAGGTTCTGGAAAAGAAAGCAATAGGCGCCTCGGAGCCATTGGGTAGTCTGTGGCTTAAGACGGCTCCAATCCCGAAAGGAGATGCATCTGCGGCTAAGACTAAAGGAAGGCGTTGGTCGAATTGTATTAGGACAGCGTCTGAGGTGAGCAGAGATTTGACTGTTTTAAAAGCATAATCTTTGGGTCCCCAGTGCCACGGTGTATTTTTGTCTAGGAGTCTGTGCAGGGGTTCGGCTACTGACGCTTTGTGGGGTAGGAACGATGCATAGAAATTTAATAAGCCCAGGAAAGCTTGTAACTCAGATTTAGTAGATGGGGTGGGTGCCTCGTGGATCGCTTTGACTTTAGATTCCACCGGGTGGATGCCAGAGGCGTCTATTCTATACCCTAGAAAGTCCACCTGCTTAGTGGCGATGGCACACTTCTCCCTTTTTAGTTTGAGACCATGCTGCCTGAACTTGTCTAATACCGCTCTGACTCTTTGGAAAAGTTGGGGTCTGTCCCTGGCTGAGACCAATATGTCGTCAAAGTAAGGAACTACACCAGGGAGGCCTTGGAGTATTCGTTCCATTAATGACTGAAAAATACCTGGGGCCACACTTACGCCAAATTGGAGACGTTTGCACCTGAATGCCCCTCTGTGAGTAACAATAGTTTGTAAGTCGGCCGTTTGACTGTCAACAGGGAACTGCTGATATGCCTGTGACATGTCCAATTTGGCGAAAATGGTGCCAGGTTCGAATGTGTGCAACAGGTGCTGAATGACTGGGACTGGGTAAGCGCTAACCTGTAGGTAGCGGTTAATTGTGGTCTTATAATCAGAACAAATTCTTAAACTGCCATCTTTCTTAAGGGGCGTGACAATCGGGGTCTCCCACTTGGCAAAATCCGTGGGTTCTATCACCCCTTGCTTGAGTAATTTGTCCAGTTCCGCGTCCAGTTTTGGGCGAATGGCAAAAGGTACTCTACGTGGTTTTAAACGGACGGGAACTGCTTGAGGGTCTACCGAAAAAGAAATGGGCGTGCCATTGTAACATCCTAATTCACTACTGAATACATCAGAGTAGTCTGCAAATAACGAGTCAGTATCAGAAGCTGAGACAGCATGGATTCCCGTTATACTAAGGCCAAGAGAGGGGAACCAATCCAACCCCAAAAGACTAGGGAGGGCACCGTCAACGACCACTAAAGGCAAATGGCCTTTGAAGGTTTTAAATTTAACGAGGAACTTGCCTTTGCCGAGTACTGGAATGTTCTTTCCTTGATAGTCCCTCAAGGTGAGATGGCACTTTTGAAGTTGGTTCCTCGATAGACTGGGCTGGAGTTTCTTGAGTGTGCTCCATGAGATGATTGAGAGCGCTGACCCCGTGTCTACTTCCATGCGGCAAGGCTTACCTTCTAAATAGATAGAAAGTGTGATTTTATTAGAGGTATGAAAAGTGTGGTTAGCGTGATAGCACGTGTAACAGTTTTCTACTTGCCTTTGAGGCCCAGGAGAAGAATAAGGAGGAGAGTTTTGAGCCCCACTGTGTGCTGCCTGGCAGACCCTGGCGATGTGGCCTTTCTTGTGGCAGTTGTTGCAGGTAGCATTCCTGAACCTGCAAGCTGGCCGGGAATGGGGTCCTCCGCAGGATAGGCACAAGAGAATGTGCTTGGGCGCGTTGCCGTTTCCTTGCCTCGCCCCTACCTGTGGTCGTCTAGATGGTTTGAGACGATGAACATCTGAGTGTTCAGTAGGGTCGTCCTCACTCACCGCCTCCTCAGAATGTACGGAAGTAGAGCTGGGTTTGGGTGCGGTGCCCTGGATCTCAGCGGCTGACTGGGTTGCTAGTTCTGCAGCTAAGGCTTCTTCAATGGCTTGGGAGAGGTTAAGATCCTTTCTGGCCAGTAAACGTCTCTGGAGCCTCAAGTCTTTGACCCCGCAGACGAGTTGGTCGAGTAACATGTCGTCCAAGTAATTTTTGAACTCGCAGTGGAGAGCTGCTGTCCTCAGGGCGGCCATGTATTGATTGATGGATTCCCCCTCGGCTTGCTTCCTCATCCGAAAGGCAAAACGTCTAGCAATCTGTGATGGTTTTGGAGAGTAATGGTTGGAAAGCGTTTCCAACAGCTCGGCCCATGGGACGTTCTTGAGTTCCCGTGGCGCGAAAAGTGCTGTGGCTGTATCGAAGACTGCGGCCCCGCAGTAGATAAGGAAGTAAGATTTCTTCCTGTGCTCCGCAGCATCAGCCAGACCGATGGCATCGATGTAGTGATTGAAGCGGTTTCTATAAGAGTCCCACTTCTCTTCGTCTGGCTTAAATGGTGGGAAAGCCGGGTTGGAGTTCATCTTGGAATTTCAGTCTGTTAGCTGACTGATCTGTCCCTCTGGGAACACGTGGCCCTGAATGTGTTACCGTGAGCGTGGCGGCTGTGGCTGCAGCGCCTCACCTTGCTCAGTGACTTCAGCTCTCGAGAGGTTTTTTGTATTTCACGCTCCCTGTTAGCGCTTAGCGGCTGTGGTTATAGCGCTGTAACTGACAGTGATTTGAATTTCGCGCTCCTGGAGAGCGTAGGCGGCTAATAGCTGTAGCGCCGTAACTGTCAGTGATTCAATTGTGCGCTCCCTGGAGAGCGTAGCGACTGTAGACACAGTGCTGACTTCACTCAAGGCTTGGATTCAAACGGCAGCGGTTTGAATCTCGCGCTCTTTTACGAGCTGGGCGGCTGTGGCTCTCAGCGCCCTACTTTCGCTTCTGTAGCTTTCTAACTGAGCGGCTACAGACGCTCTGCTTTCACTTCCTGCTCTTAGCAAGCTGGCCGAGCTCTCAGCGGCGCGGCTGTAGCTCAGCGCTGGGTGTGATTTCAACTCGTTTTGTTGGTTGCTTCTGGTTAGCCTGATCCCACCCTCGTCGCCAGTGTTAATTTAGAGCAATGAGAGGCTAGACCAGAGCATTAACAAGAACTGCTTTATTCAAACGAATAAAGGGCTGTCGCGTCTGCTGGCTAACTAGCAGACATGCCCAGCGAACAGCAGCTGGCTCAACCCAGCAGCCGGCTTTTATAGCCGGCTGTCAAGGGAGCCAACCAATGGGAGCAGCAAACGCCCCCGCAACATGAACGGACCTGGTTGGGGACTTCGGTCAGTCCCAAGGACATAACAGATTTTATGATAAATTGACTGACTTAGATAAGATTTTGACAGGTACTGATGAAAAAGTGATTAAAAAACTATATGGTTATTTACTGGAAATTAAACTAGAGGAGGAACAAGTTAAAGAAACAATGATTGCTTGGGGAAAGAATTTTGGATATGGGATTGATTTAGAGAAATGGCAAAAATTGTGGTCTCAAAATTATAAAATGACAATGTCAACAGCATATAAAGAAAATTTGTATAAGATGTTTTACAGGTGGCATTTTCCCCCAACAAGAATAGCAAGAATGTTCAAGAATAAATCTGAAAAGTGTTGGAAATGTCATCAGACACCTGGCTCTTATTACCATATGTGGTGGACTTGTGAGGATGCTAGAAAATATTGGACTAAAATTCGCATATGGTTGGAAAAAATGACAAAGAAACATATATGTCAAAGAAGTCCGTCACATTCAATGTTTTTAAATATTGTAATCAATAAAATTTGTAATTAAAAAAACATGGAAATTGCTGTTATTTTAGATTTTGTAATGGGGAATGTTCCTATTGTAGATAACAGTTATTAGAAATCAATAACTGAGAGATCTCCTTGGCTCAGTGTGGCTGGAATATACACAATTAACCCCTTTTCTGTTTGTCTTCATAGTGTTCTTCAACTTTGTTTTCAATGAAAAGAGAAAAGGCCCTGTCTGGAACACCATCATATGGATATGCCTCCCTTTTGGCCTAGCAATCGTTTTCGCCTTATACTGCCAAGAGTGGTTTGCACACGTCCACTGTCCACTCAAGGAGGTGAGTAGACAGTTTACCTTGTGGAGGTAGAGTAAGTCTTGGGTTCCCTCTTGGTTTCAACTTTTGTTGCTTTCAGATATAAAGTGATAAAATAGGAGGAAAAAACCCTCCAATCTAGCTGGAACCATTTAATTACAGATTGCTTCATTATTCCTTATATTTATAAATACTACGGCCACCTTTTGGCTCTAAAACATTAAAATATTCCAATCAATCAAAAATAAAGAAAAAAA
>NW_020771235.1:2028-14784 GCF_900518735.1 Pseudonaja textilis | reverse complement strand
CCCCCCCCCCCCCGGTCTCACACTCCCTGCTGGAGCCACCCCAGGCGGCCCAAGGGGGCAGGAACCCTCCCGCCAAGCCCACAGGAGCCGGGGGGGGAGGGGGGGGCTGCCTCCGGTCAGGATTCCTTGCTGATTCTTTCTGGAAACAGAGCCAAATGACCGAAGGGCACAACAGGGCAAAGTGGGGGGGACCCCACTCGTCACAGAGTTTGCACTCTGGTTACCCAAAGTTCAACCAAGCACAAAGGCAGATTAGCGCCACGTAGTGCCACGAGCTGCAATCTGCCTCGAGGCTCAACCAAGGTCCATATATTTCACTCGGCAATTATACGAAACCGATTTTCAAATTGCTCCTGGGATTGTTTCAGTGTAATTACAGGCTCCCGAATACGACGCACATTCTTCACAATAAGTGCCTCGCTCTGGAAAAGCAGAACCTGCAGATTCTTCAGACCTGACCTTGCAAAGGCCTCCCTTCCACTGCCCCCCGCCCCCCCAGGACACCCCCTCACAAAGCTGCCCAGGGGGAGGGTGCCTTCCTTGTCCTGCTGCGTGCCCAGGCTGCCCAGCCCTGCAGGAAAGGGGCGCAGGGGAAAGCGCCCAACTTCCTGGCTTCCCTTGAGCTGAGACCCTCTCAGCGCCTTCCGGGGGTCTCCAGGGGAAGAGAGTCACGGCCCTTCTAGACCTCCTCACGGGGCTTCCCAGCCCTCTAAGCGGTTTGTAGAGTCAGCATATTTGCCCCCGACCACCTGGGCCCCCCTTTTACCGTCCTGGGAAGGAGAGAAGCTGCGTCGACCTGGAGCTGGCCAGGATCGAACTGCCGGCTATGGGAATGAAGAGCTTCTCCTGCAATGCTGCCCGCTGACCCCTGAGCAGAGGAACTGCAGAGGGGGCCCAGGCCTGGCCCAGTGAGCAAGTCCCCCTGCAGGAGTCTGGCTACGCCGTTCGGGATCCGGCCGTGCCGCTGCAGCTAGAAAGGGTCCCCAGCACAAGGGGGTTTGGGGGGAGCTGCAGGAGAAACCCACCTCCTCTTCCTCCTCCTCCTCCTCCTCTTCCTCCAGCGAGTTCATCTGCTTCAGCTTCTTGGTCCAGTACTTGGCTTCTTCCTCAGGAATGTCTGCGGAGGAGCCAAGAGGCACCAACCTTGAAGGCCAGGCAGGCCCACCCGGCAGCCCCGCCAGCTCCCGCCCTCCCACCACAGCCAAGCCCACGTCTGATCCGCCTGGGCATCCGGGTCCGAGGCTGTCGGAGGCAAGTGGCTGCAGACCTCCTGGGCCTCTTCCCTGAGGCCTGGTCCCCTCGGACAGGCGGGGTGGGGAGGGGGTCAGTCTCGAGGGGCTTCCCTTCCAGGGTGGAGACCCCTCCCTCTCATCCCCACTGGGTCTCTTCTGGCACCAGAGACGACCCTCCTCCTGGGCAAGCCAGCCAGGCCTCTTAAGGGGGGGGGTCACACTCCCCTCGGCCAGAACCTTCCACGGCTTTTAATCTCCATTTCCTCCTTTCAGGACCGTATCTGGGGGGCCTGTGGAGTTTCTCCCCTTCTCCCTTTGCCCTGAAGGGACCCTCCCCGGTTAGCAGAGGGGCCTTTGCCTTGGGGTTCACTCCGGCCCACGGAGGGAAACTGGGCTGCACGTTTGAAGTAAAAGTCCCTCGTGTTGCCTTGGGAACTGCGCTTTGAGAAACTAACAGATGTAAATAGACAAGCAGCGTAGACATTTCTCTCTCTCTCTCTTCTCTTCTCTCTCACACACACGCAGAGG
This sequence comes from Pseudonaja textilis, assembly GCF_900518735.1. The sequence continues at coordinate 13,024 of NW_020771235.1, read as the reverse complement.
CTCCGATGGATTTCTTGCCCCCCCCCCAAAGGTTGGGCTGCCCCTCCCAAGTCTCCCCGTGAGCAGCCGCTTCCCTCCTCCGGGAGCCCCGGGCATCAATCCCACCCCCCACCTGGCAGGCCCCTTCTTCCGCTTCCCACGTCCCTACTCGGGCCGGGGAAAGGAAGGAAGGAAGGAAGGAAGGAGGGCCCCCCCCGTCCCCCCCCCCCACAAGCAGAGGCCCCTGCAATTATTTCCCTGACAGTATTTCCAGTCATGAGAATGGAGTCGCTGCAGGGAACGTGGAGCTCCGAAACCAGCCGGTCCACCCTTTGGACTGGGATAAAGGACAGAACTAGGAACGGCAGGGCCAAGCAGGGCCCTCCGGGGCAGGCAAACCCCAGATTCAGGGGCCTCGCCTTTCACGCTAACAACTTCCCTCCGCATCAAAGTTTCCTAGCCAAAGTTTGGCAGAGCACAGAATCGGCCTGCCAAGGATCTTGGAGATCATCTAGCCCAACCCCTGCCTAGTGAAGGAAACCGCTGCTCCAGCATCCTAGCCAGTAGCCACCCAGCTTTGCTCAAACCCGTCTAATGAAGGAGAGTCCCTTCCACGGCTGAACGGCTCTTCCTGTGGGGAAACTGGCCCAAAACCCCCCACCCAGGCCAGCCTTCTTGTGCTTTGAACCCTGGACTCTGCCCCCCCCATGGACGAAACAGCCCCTTGAGATACTCAACAGCAGTTCTGGCGTCTTCTCTGGGCTCAACTTACCCAACGGGTACAAAACGTGGTTTTAAATTTAATGGTTTATTAACAATGTTTAACAGCTGCTGTGGTTTGTATTACGATTTTTGTGGCTTATTTTTACTTTCGCATACTGTAAGCCACTTCCATCCCCTCCCACAGGCTGCCACGAGAGGAGGGGGGTGGTCTAGCTGTCCTCCAAAGCACCAGAAAGCAGGACAGGAAACAATGGGTGGAAACTGAACGAGAGAAGCAACCTGGAGCTAAGGAGACGTTTCCGGTGAGGACAATTAACCAGTGGAACTGCTTGCCACCGGAAATGGTGGGTGCTCCAACCCTGGGAATGTTTAAGAAGAAACCTGGCAGTCCCTTACCTGAAAGAGTCTATAGGGTCTCCGGCTTGAGCAGGGGGCTGGACTAGAAGACCTCCAAGGCCCCTTCTCAGCAATATTCTGACTGACCGATGGCAGGGTTTGGCGTGGCTGCCTCACCCAAGCCAGCCTGCTGACTTCTGCCCGTTCTTCCAGCTTGCCAAGGGCCTCCGGCATTCTGAAGGGGCCCCTTCGTGGTTTTTGCCTCTTTGTGGCTCTGAGCAAGTTCCTCACCTGCAGGGCCCCGAATTCAAAGCGGGGCTGGGGGGCCCAGGGCCTGCAAGGCGGCAGAGTTTGCCCCACCTCCCCAAGGCCTCCAGGCAAAGAAGCCGGGCAGGGCAGGGCAGGGGAGGGATCTCCTCCGTGGAGGTTTTGCTAAGGTCAAGATCCAGGCCGCCCTCCCCCTGGAGCAGGAGGTCGGCTCGGTTAACCACCCGGCCGGCCCTGGATCCTCCCAAATCAAGGGCCTCGTGATCCACCCAGAGGTTTGGCCTGGCTCCTGACTGCTGGCCATACAAAACAGTGGGGCCCCTCCCAGCCTCTGGCACCCTACGAACTGGGGGAGGGGGCCCCTCCTTGGAGACCGGAGACTTCCACTCCTTCCTGCCCTCTCTCGTTCCCGGGTCCCTTCTGGGGGTGGGGCTCTCGGGGGGAGAAGACACAGGGAGGGAAGGAGACGCCCCGCGCTTGGCCCTCCCCTTCCTCCTCCTCCTTGCCGCAGATGCCCCCCCTCCCTTTCATTAACCTCCCGTCTTACCACAAGGCAACTCTGGGGGGGCTCACGTTACAGGATAAAATAGGACAAAACCTACGCACGATGCAAGTTACATAGCATAACCAGATAAACAGACTTTTTTCTGGCCCGGGACTCCTTTCCCCCCTTGCTCTTCTCTTCCCTCGGGAGGGAGCGTCCGCTCGCCTCTTCCTCCTCCTCCTCCAAATATTTCCCATTTGCTGCGCCCCCCCCTCCTTTCATCCCACCCACCTTCAATTCTTGGGCGTGTTTCACCCACATTTCCTAGGCCCCCACTTTCTTCCCACGGGGCGGGGGGGGGGGGGGGGGGGGCGGACTTCCGGCGTCTTATTCTTGAGGAGTTTCCGGCTGTTCCTTCCATCCTTCACCTGCAGCAGTTTTGCCCCTGGGATCCGGCTAAATTTGCTGAAAGTGGCTCTCCTGACGCCTCTCGTGTGTGTGTGTGATTATGATTCAGTGTTTTATTCCCTAATTTTCTGAACTTCACTTTTTTTCCCAAAAGGCAACTGGACTTTTTTTTTTCCTTTGACGAGGTTTCTCTTCTCACCCACGGAGCTTCTTCCGTTCTAACTGACTGGTGGGCAGAGGGAAGATTTACAGTCTTTATTGTCACCTGGTCCTTGGCGCTCTGGCCTGGCTGACTGAGGCTCTCCATAGACCTTTAAGCCTCCAGGTGACTGAGTTCTGTCCTCCCGAAGTCCCCACTTTCTTCTTATTGCCTTCAACCAACCCCCCCCCCCATATACACACACACACACACAGTTAGGGCCAGAGTGGGGGGGGGGAGCCGACGCCCCTCCTTCCTTCAGCCTTTGGGAAAGGGAAGCCTGGGACGCAGCCAAAGGAAAGGATCTGCAGGGGCTGTGAAGCTCCTGCTGACAGCTGTCCGTCATGGCTCTCCCACGGGAACGGAGTCCTAGCAAGGAACCTGCCGTTAAACGCCCCCCCCGCCCCCCCATAACCCAGGGGTTGGAGGGGCGCACTCACCGAAAGGCAACTCGAACCGGGTGTCCAGCAAAATCTTGTGCGGTGTTGGGTTTTTGGTGCCGCAGACCTCCTGGCCATTCATCAGGACCTCCGCCTCCAGGGTGGACCACTCCCCGGGACCCTCCTGAAGGGAGGAGGGAAAGGCTGGCCTGAGAGGTGCTCCCTGGGCGGGGGCTGAAGGCCCCGAGAAGGCCGAATCTCCTGGGGGAACCAAGGGGACCAGGGAAGGCCCTCGGCCTGGGTGTCCCCCGCCCAACTCCAGAGCTGGGAGGAGACCCCCCCCCAGGCCTTCTACGGCCTCCCCCGTCCACTAGAATTCCCCAGGGCCACTTCAAACGGCTTGGCAAAAGATCTACGATGCGGTCACGGTCGTCCCACGGGTGGTTTCCCCAAAAGGCAACTGGGCTTTTGTGCTTTTTTTTTTTTTCCCCCTTTGAAAACGTTTCACTTCTCATCCAAGAAGCTTCTTCAATTCTGACCGACCGAAAAAAACGGAACTGGCTGCTTCTATTCCCTGCCAGGCAGTCAGAACCGAAGAAGCCTCTTGGGTGGGAAGGGAAACTTTTTCAGAGAAAATCAGAAACCAGAAAGCCCCGTTGCCCTTTGCAGAAAGCGTCTTTGGGACCGGCCCCCGTGAAGAAGGGTTGAGGAAGGGGCGCCCCCCCGCCCTCCCCCGCATTCCCCGGGGGCATCTCTCTGCCCAAAAGGGGGGTGTGGGAGAAAAGAGCCGGCAAGCCCCCCCACAGGGGCATCTCACAGGACCCAAACCTGGAGCGGCTGGGAAAGGCCGGATTTAGCCAAATCTGGGGAGGGGAGGGGGGGGAGGGAGGGAAGGGGGCTGTTTCAGTCAAATAGAGGCAGTCCTCGACTTACAAGAGTTCCCTTAGTGACTGTTCTAAGTTCCAACAGCACTGAAAAAAGGGACTCGGATGTTTCCCCCTTATGGCGGTTGCAGAACCCCCACAGCCGCCTGATCACAATTGAGAGGCTTGGCAACTGACTCGTACTTAGGGCCGCTGCTGAGTCCCCCTTTTGCGACCTTCCGACAAGCGGAGTCAGAAAGGCCTCGGGGTCCGGTTCAAGGGCTAAAGTCCCAGGGAAGAAAACGGCCAACGGTTCCTGCAGCTGCAGGGCCCAGAGCCTCCCTCCGGGTTCCCATTCTCCTCTCTTGGGCTAAGCCCTCCTCGGTCCTCCGGCTGCGGCTGAGCCCCCCCCGCCCCCCCCGAGCTCTTCAAGCGCCGGTCGGGACGGCAGCAGCTCCCTGCGGAAGATCCCCTCCCCAGGCAGGCCTCAGCAGCGGTTCCGACAAGGCGGGCGCCCTACGAGGTCCCCTCCCTGGGAGGTGCCAGGGTAAGGGCCCTGGTGGCTCAGGGTTCAGGGCCGCAGGCGAACTCTGCATCCCCACCGCCAGCAGTTTGACCCTGACCGGCTCCGGGTCGACTCAGCCTTATGCCCTTCCAAGGTTTGTCCAATGAGGACCACAAATTGTTGGGGGCAACAGGCGGACTCTGCCAACCGCTTGGAGAGGGCTGGGAAGCGGCATAGAAGCCTCGGGGCTACGGCTCTTATTCCCCCGCCCCGAATACTTCCAAATAGGTGGCCTTATCTTTGCCTCGGAGTGGAGGAGGAACTGCCTTGTCTTGACCCCCAGAGCGTCGTCCGTGGACAGGGGCCATCGGGGCAGGAACTTCCGTTCTTCCCAGGGTCACTAAGCGAGGCAACTTCCTGACATTTCCCCACAACCAAGTCAGAGGGCAACAGGCATGTCGGTGGCTCCTTTCGGTGGGGGGAGGGCGGGTGCAACGAGGGAGGCGCAGTGAGGCTGGGGGAGGGGGGGCGATGTGCGAGGTCCATGGGAGCCGTGGGGGGGGTCCTTAGGACAACGTGGGGAGTGTGCCGAGTTGCAAAAGAGGCGTGGCAAGGCTGCACGGGGGAGGGCACGGGGGAGGGGCAGGATTTTGTGTGGGAGCCGTGGGGGAGGGGGGCTGCAAGGGAGGGGCTGAGAGGCAAGTGGGGTGCACGAGGGTGCGAGGCAAGGCTCGGGGGGGGCAAGGGGGATGCGAGGGTTGGATGGGATGTGCAAGGGGTGTGCAAGGGTACGAGGGGTGTGTGCAGAGGACCAGGGTGGGGGGTGGGGGCGAGGGAGGCGCTGCAGGGCTCACGGAGAAGTCCTGGGGCTGTGACGGAAGGAGCAAAATCAGTCATAACCGCCTGCAGAACGGAAGACTAAGCCGGAGGTCCGGTGAAGCCGCCCTGCAGCCCAGAAGGGGAGGCTGGCTCCAAGGGGCTGGGCTGGGGGGGGGGGCAACTGACCTCATCCGACTGCCGGACGGTCTCCAGGGCGATCCAGGCTGTGCCCACCATGGTGTCCCAGATCAGCCCTTTGTCCCACACTTCCACAATCAGGCCCAGGTCCAGCCGGCTGATCTCGCTGCGAAGGGGAAACGGGAGGCAGGGAGGAGAGAGATCTCAGTAAATTGGGGGTGGGGGTGTGTGTGAACTCCTCACCTGGAGTCTTCCTGCCAAGGCCCCCCCAAGGCCCATTTGGCCCACGGGGCCCCCCCCTCCGGGCAGAGGTCGACTCTGGACCTGCCTCTTCGGGAAGGAAACCCCGGCTGGGCCCAATGAAGGGGAAGAGCCGACCCTGTACTGGCGCTGCTTGGCCACTAGAGGGCGCTCTAGACCCAGAAATCCAAGGCCTCCTCCAGGGAAAAGCCCAGGGTGGGGTTCGCCTCTGTGGACAAACATTCCCCCCCATGCAAGGCCCGTCGTCGTTTCAGAGTCCATCCGCTAGAATTCAGCGGCCACTCAAGTCAGTGACGTGAACTCACAAGTCAACTGGCTGCATTATAAAATGCAACGAGTTCAGATCCAGGGACAACATTTGGCCTTAGCCTGTTGCGGAGGGAAACCCCGGTTCTGGTTCCCCAGGTGTCCAGATCCAGGGCTTCTTGGTGCAGGATCAGCGGGAACCCCGCTGAGCGGATCCACTGCCAGGGAAGGCCTGGGGGCTCTGGCCAGGCCCGGGGGGGGTGGGTGGGTGGGGGGTGCTTCACTTACAAGAGGAAGTCCTGCTCCCAAGACGGCCGGGCCCCACGAACAGCAACCGTGGTGCTCTTGACATTTTGCACCTTCAGTGTTACGTAAGTGTTGAATTTATCTGGAGAGAGAGACATTTTTGTTCTTTCTTTCACGAGACACAAATATCGGGCCCCCTTTGCCAACAGAAAACTGCCCAGAATTTGACCAACGGCCCTTCAGGAGGACAAGGGTGGTTAAAATTGCGGCCGGCCTTTCCCCTTGGACCTGAACTGTCAGGAAGAGTTTGTGTGGGTTAGAATAGCAGAGTTGGAAGGGACCCTGGAGGTCTTCTAGTCAACCCCCCTGCCTTTAGGGATTGGGGAAGGCCGAGAAAGCCCCGGGGAGAGGCAGCCACCGGATCCAACAGAACCAGGCCAATTTAATCGGGTCTCCAACCTTCCCTTTGGGCAGCTGGTCTGCAGGAAGCGGATCATCCAAACCAGAGTGACCGAGAGCAGAGCTCAGAGAGCTGCCCCATGAGAGGAGAGGCCAGGATCCCCCCCGATTCCAGATCCTGCCCCTGTCAGGGAGACCCACCGGATCTAAGGGTTGTCCCAGTGGCCACCTTCAAATCTGCCCCAGGAAGGCTGAAGCCCTCGAGGGGCCACAAGCGCCAAGGAGGCCCCCTGCGCTCCCCGGCTGGCTCAGGCTGGGGGTGGGGGTGGGGGCTCCCCTGGTCAGGGAGGCTGGTCTATCAGCAGCGCCCCTGTTAGGAATAACAAGGTTACCTAACGTAGTTTGGGTAAAATAATATATATAAACTATGATAAGTGTGTGTCACTTTAAACTGCAAAGCATGTAATTCTGGGTGCGGTGTGAAACCACCATAAGAGGAAGCAAGAGAACCTGACAATTGCTGGTTTGACGGATCGATGGTTTGTTAACTGCGTGTTTTCCCTACTGCTGAGTTGCTGAAGGAAGAAAGGAGGTTTGACTTCTTCATATCTCTACTGCGAGGAGATATATTACTGGACTGATATCTGTAAGTTTACTGACCTCTTTTTCGACACTGGACTTTGCAACTGAATAATCCCCTGACGGACTGAATTAGTGAATGATACATGGACTGCTTGACTATGCCATAACCCTTACTGGAATAAACTATTTAACTAGCGCAGTGTATCTGTTTTTACTGAGTGTAAGCTACAAAAACGTTTATCTCACATATTTTTGCCTGCCTGCCTGCCTGCCTGCCTGCCGTGCAGATTCTGCTAGGGTGTATCCCTAACAGCCCCCCCCCTCCCCCCCTTGCAGGCCAACTTCCTGAATGGGATCTGCAGACCAGCCACCCGGGAGGCCACCAGGGCCTTGTGACTGACAGCCCAGGGTGCATGTCACCCCCCCGACCCAGCCGGGCACGTCTCCAGGGTGGGAGCCTTCTCCTCAAGCGCCCAGCCTGGTTTTGAGAAGACGAGCCAGGGCGGCCCTCTCTTCCATGGGCTGGAGGTCCGAGACGTTGGCACCCAGGCCCACCTGGGTCTTCCACAGCTGAGAGGCCGAGGGAAGGGTCCCAGGGCCCCTCCTCAAAGGAGCTTTAAGGAAGCCTGAGCATTCGGTCCCTGGGAGCTTTGCCCCGGGTGAAGCTCTGACTGGCTAAGCCCGTTGGCTGCCAGAGGCCTTCAGAGGAAGGGGCACGGGAAACAGGCAAGAAGGCAGAACAGGCCACGAATCCCCCCCCACCCCCCACCCCAAGGGCCTTCTGGAAGGGCCATCCCAACTGGAGGGCGGCCCCACTTCCACAGGAGGCGGTTCCCAGAGGGCCCCAAAGGGGGGCTTTGTGGGTACAGGAGGGAGCCCAGGTGGGAAGACCAGCTAACACCCCCCTCCCCCCCCCGAAAAGCCAACGTGCACCTACCTGGGGGTCCCTGGAGCTCTGCTTTCTTCACTGGGGGAAAAAGAAGAAGAAAAAGAGGAGGAGGAGAGCGGAAGGTCATTATTCCAGGCCACAACACGGCTCCTCTCGGGGGGCTGGATGTTGGGAGGGGGGAGGAAGAAACCCCCCAGCCCACCCCCCCCAGGCTATGCTCCGGACTCATCACAAAAGCCTCCTGGCGATGAGGCTCCGTCCAGGAAAAGGGGGGGGCCTAGGCCGGTCGGGAAAGGAGGGGACTTTAGGGGAACCTTAGAGACCCCGGGGGGGGGGGGGGGAATATACATTCTCTTTATAACCGCAGCTAAGAAGATCGGAAACCATTTCTTTATCATTCCTTTGCTTCTCTTTCATTGCTTTTTCTATTGCTTTTTCTGTTATTTCTCTTACCTTTCGCTTAAAATTTGTATTGTTTTTACTCTGTGGGAAAACCTCCTGAACACAAATCTCAGACCTCCGTGGGATAGAAAAACGGGGGACGGACAAACCCCAGGAACGGCTCCAGAGGGGCCTGGATGAAATTACCCTGGGATTCCAGCAGGGGGAGCTGCACCTTCCCTAACAGGCAGGATCAACATAGTGAGGTCCCAGGTGTGTCACCCAGGGTGGGATACAAAAGCAACAGAGTCGCCAAAACAGGTGAAGTCCCTTTTTAATTCCTCCAGTTTTGGCTTCAAAGCCCCGATTATCATTGACTGGGGAAAAAACTCCCCCACAAACAGTTGCGAAAAGAAATGCGGTTCAAACTCAAAATACATATAAATTATAAATAGAAAAAAAACAACACAAACTGCACTGAGGCAATTAATGAGACAAGGCAGGATAAGGGCTTGAAGGCGTCCACAGATATCGAAATACACACACTGGGAGGGAGGCAAGAACTCAGATAAGAACTGACAGACTAGAATTATTTCACGCTTTGCTTCCAGCAACTTTGCCATGCGCAGTTTGTCCTTTTAAACAGTCCTCCCAGCTGCAGCCCACGAAGGGGATCATGGCCCTTCCTCCCCCGTAGACCACGCCACCCAGGTTTCTCCCTTATCCACTCCTCCCTGCATGCCCTGGGATGAAGAGGGGGTGGGCCTGGGTCTTCCTCTGAATGCCCAGCCAGCCTGTGCCCTTCCCCACTTTCCTCCCCAACCTCCCACCCCCTGTCCTCCAAGTCAGATTCTAAGGGGGGGGGGCATGACCCCAGGTGAGGAACAGCCTTTTCTGACCAAAGGCCCCAGAAACCTCCGCCCCGCCAAAGAGCAATCCTGGTCCAGCAAGAAGGGTGGGGAAGGGCAGGAGGCAGGGGCCCCCCTGAGGCCAAGGGTCTGACCTCCTCCAGCTCCAGGGCTCGCTAGCCATCTCCCAGGCCCCTGAAAAGCCAGGAAGCCGCCTAGGAGTAAAGGAACCTCCCCCTTTCCTCGGCTAAGAAGTTTCTCTGCCAGGGGTCGCCTCTTGCCCTGGGGTGGGACCGCTGCTGTGGGGTCCGGGGGGAGGCAGCGTCCCACCCTTGCTGGCCCAGGGCACATTCAGGCCGGCAGGAGAGGCGGGGAGGGGGGTGCCTGGAGGAGAGCCAGACCCTCTGGAGAGCTCAGCTCCAGATGTGCGCCTCCCCAGCACCCTCCAGTCCCAGACAAGCCTTCCTGATCGGCTTATACCCAGAGCCCTCTAATCCCCAGCCTCCTGCTACACACACACACACACACACAGAGGGAGGAATTGGCAGACGCCAGGAGTGCATCAGGTGGCAAGCGCTGCTGCACCTGTTGTCATTCCAGGTAGGCTGGCAGGATCAATTCCCCACCCCCACCACCCCCGGGGCACAGTGGAGGGGCGGGGAGGAAGGGCGGGACCCGGGGCCTGGGAGGGGAGCTTGGCAGAGCCACCAGGGAGGAGGGGAGGAAGCCCGCCAGGGTGTCACCAGGCTGCCAGAGAGAGAAGCGCAGCCCCCTCGGGACAGAGCCTGTGAGCCGCAAAGCTCCAGGGCGCTGAAGGAAGAGGCCGGCCAGGGCACCATCGTGGCAACCGTGTCTGGCCTGGCGTGTTCGGAGGGCCCCAGCCTGGGGAAACGGAAACAGGCGGCCTGGCAACACAAGACGGCTCGTGCCAACTGCTGCTGGCGAAGGGAGGTGCCCGGGCAGAGCAGGCTGCAGCCTGGACCCTCTGCGCCCCTCAGTGCCACCTCCGGGCCTGCCCCGTCCCCATTCTCTCCACCCCACGGCTCTTCTGCCCCCTTCTCCGGGAAGGCGGGGAGGGGGGAAACGGGCACAATGAGCAGGAGGGGCTGCTGGGCACCCAATCTGTCCCATTTGCTGCCGGAAGGGAGGGAGGAAGGGAGGGAGGGAGGGAGGGAGGAAGGAAGGAAGGGAGGTGCGCAAGAGATTCTGCCTGGAGTCGGGCGGAGAATCTCCACCACACAGCCTTGCCTGCCTCCTGCCCTCAGCCAGAGCCTTGGCCACCCTGCCAGCTGCGCAGCGTCTCCTGGAGTTCGTGATGCATTTAATAAGCATTTTCTCTGGAAGAAACCATTGACCGCTCGCTTGCCCTAATGGTACAGTTAGTCCTCGACTTACAACAGTTAATTTAATGACTGTTCAAAGTTACATCATCACTGAAAAAGAGATTTATGATCCTTTTCCACACTTACAACCTTTGCAACGTCCCCTTGGTCCCCTGGTCAAAATTCAGGCGCTCAGCCATTGACTCGTACTTATGACAGCAGCTGCCATGCCCCCAGGTCACCTGATCCCCTTTTGTGACCTTCAGAGAGCCAATGTCCATGGGGAAGAAGTCTGATTCACTTAATGACCACCTTTACGAACTTACCAACAATTGTGGCTAAAAAGGTCATAAAACGGGGCAAAACTCACTTAAAGAAATGTCTCACTTAACGACAGAAATTTTGGGCTCCATTGTGGTCATCAGTCAAGGGCTGCCTGAATTCCCCCGGACCCTTGGCGAAGGTGGTCCTTCGGGTGCCGCGGGGGCAGGGTCAGAGGGGGGGCTCCCTCGATGCCCAGTTGGACCCGGAGACCCCCAGAGGAGGAAGGCAAAGAAGCCCCCTCGAGGGGGAGGGGACGACTGAACAGGGAGGGTCCCTCTCTCGGAGGGCTGGCAGGTCTCAGGCCCTTCCGGCAGGTGTCTGGCGGCTGGGGCGGTTTGGGAGTTCAGGAGAGGAAGCGCAGAGGCCATGGGCCTCAGGGGAACGGGGGGGGGGGGGG
>NW_020771233.1:0-14814 GCF_900518735.1 Pseudonaja textilis | reverse complement strand
CTGTCATCTTCAGGGGCCATAAGCCCAACCCAATTCCATTGGAAATACAGGAGAAGCTGGACTAAACCCACATACTGAGGAAATTCCTTGGGATTAATCCGGAAGAAGGAAGGATAAACTCTTCTCTCTCTCTGAGAGAACTCAAAGCCAACACCGAGCTGGAGAAAAAAAATATATTTTTTTCAAGCACAAAGTACAAGTCTTATGTTGACTTTAGGGATCAACATTGTGAGGTTGATGGCCCCAGAACTCAGGCTGACTCATCTTGAATAGCTAGCTTAATCTCTCTCCCATCTTAGGAAGAGCCACCAGTTACACCAGTTAAACATTTTTATTGATTGAGATTCATCAGAATACAAGAGAAAAACTAACAACCTGATGCAGAGAATGAATGGCAATAAAACAATGGCCACCCTTTAATAAAGAATTAACTAAGAGTCACATGCTCATGATGTGCCCCCCACACCTCTACCTCTTGGCTTTTGAGTAACCTTCTGATCTCTGTCTACTCCATATTGTATCTAAGAGAGCTCTCTTACCTGTGGGACCTTAAAGATGCTGAAGATGGAGTCCATCTGCCTTGAGGTTTTGGGATTGAGACCACCAATGATGGAGAACAGAGTGCCCTGCCGGCCACATTTGTAACCTGGAACCACTTGGCCTTGTGAGGAGAGCATGGAGAGGCTGTTTAAGGCAATAAATATCTCAGTCTGGAAATGGCCATAGATGTGGAAGCCAAGGGTGATGTTGGGGAGTAGAAGAAAATCCTTATTGACCTGGGAGACAGCAAACATCAATGCAAGCATCTGCTGGTAGTTACTGGGGATGAATCTATAGTGCGAAAAACACAGGGAATATTACAGTTAAGGTTGTTTCCTTGTAGAGTTTGCTTTAGTGTTTGGGTTGGTGCAGCAACAACCACATTTTATTGGGTTTGGTTCTTTTTAAGGATCTTTCTCAGGCTAAACCTGAATGGCTTTGTGAGAAAAAAGACAAGACTTTTCATCCAGATAATGGATTGTTTTATGCCCATCTATTAATTCCCCAATCTTCACTTTCCTCCAATGATTGTAATACTTCCCAACTACTCCTCTTTCACACTAATAATTTAGAATCTCTCTTAGGCAACTTCTTCAGGGGAGGTAAACATTGCTGCACACAGGTCTACAGTGGAAGTCACCTCATAGATGTACTGAAGGCCATAATTCATGAGCAATGCTGATTCCAAAGCTGAGAGGGATTTTTGTATCTCCTGAACACTGGAGTTACTGTCCAGATTAATATTGAAATTCAAATTCTTCTCTATGCCAGCACAGCTTCTAATGTACTAACCTATTTCTTTCTTTTTTTTTTTTTAAATAAACTTTATTAGTTTTACTTTTTTAAAAAACAACAACAACACAGCTACAAAGTATATACAACAAAAAGACGAACAGATCTTGGCATGGGCCAAGAGAGAAAGAGAGGAAAGCTTGAGAGAGGAAAGAGGGAAAAGGAAGGGAAGGGTGGGGGGAGAAACGTGGGGATAACAGAAGTAGAGAAAACAATTATAATAAAACCATATTTTTGTGACTGTCTGTAAAGTCTTTTCTTCTTCCAGACTATCGTCGGCAGTGCTTTTCTTTATCTCTGCCTCGGAGGACTCGGCCTTAATTTTCTTAGAGGTGATCTATCTTTGATTAAGCCAAATGTACAAAGGATTCCAATTGCTAAAATAGGTTGAAGATTCTTTATTTTTTAATGCTTGGGTTAGTTTGTCCATTTCTGCACATTGTAAAATTTTCTGAATGACCATAAGTTCAGTGGGGATAGAGGGTAGTTTCCAGCACTGGGCAAATGCCAGCCTGGCCGCAGTTAAGATATGGATTGTAATATACTTTGACTTTTTGGATATTTGTTTATCAAAAATTCCTAGAAGGAAGGACTCTGGTTTGTACTCAATTTGTTCCATGGTTATTTCCTCTAGCCAGTGTCTAATTTTTTGCCAGTACTTCTGGGTTTCCTTGCATGACCACCACATGTGAAAGAAGGTACCTTCTATGTATTGGCATTTCCAACACTTGGGGCTCGTGTTGGGGTGCATCTTCGCCAATCTCGAAGGGGGCAGGTGCCATCTATAAAACATTTTATATAAGTTTTCTTTATAAGCTGCTGATTTCGTGATCTTAATGTTCCTGTTCCAGATCTTTTCCCATTCTGCTAGGGTAATGCTCCGACCCACATTTCTGCTCCACGCAATCATATTTCCCTTGACAATTTCTTGTTCTAGTTCTGTTTCTAATAAATATTTGTAAAATTTAGATATATGTACTAACCTATTTCTTAAGAAGCTAGAAAAAAGTGGAATAGCAGCACAACTAGTTGGATTCGCAACTGGTTGGCAAACCGTACTCAACCAGTAGTCCTTAATGGGGTCTAAGTCTACATGGAGGGAAGTAAGCAGTGGGGTGCCACAAGGTTCTCCTCTCAATATCTTCATTAACGACTTAGATGAGGGAATAGAAGGGAAACTTAGCAAATTTGCAGATGATACTGAGCTGGCAGGAATAGCTAACAGACCAGAACACTGGGCTGTATCTAACAAAATGAAATTCAATGTAGAGAAAAGTAAAGTCCTACACTTAGGCAAGAAAAACCAAAATGACACATATGGATTGGCTGAAACCAAGCTCAATAGCAGTAACTGTGAGAGAGATCTTGGAGTCTTAGTGGACAACCAGTTAAATATGAGCCAGCAATGTGCAGCAGCAGCCAAAAAAGCTAATGCAATCCTAAACTGTATTAACAGAGGGATACAATCTAGTTCAAGGGATGTACTGATGCCACTCTATAAAGCCTTAGTAAGAGCACACCTAGAGTACTGCATCCAGTTTGGTTCACCACATTATAAAAAAGATGTTGAGACTCTAGAAAAATTACAAAGAAGAGCAACCAGGAAGATTAGGGGATTGGAGACAAAAACTATGAAGAATGGTTACAGGAACTGGGCTTGGCTAGTCTAGTGAAGAGAAGGACCAGGGGAGACATGATAGCAGTGTTCCAGTATTTGGGGGGCTGTCACAGAGAGATGGGGATCAAGCTATTTTTTAAAGCGCCTGTAGGCCAGACAAGGAATAATGGATGGAAACTGAACAAGGAGAGATTTAACCTGGAAATAAGGAGAAACTTTTTGACAGTGAGAGCAATCAACCAATGGAACAGAAGTTCCCCTTGGAAGTTGTGGGAGCATCATCAGTTGAGACTTTCAAGAAGAGATTGGACTGCCATTTTTCAGAAATGGTGTAGGATCTCCTGCTTGGGTGCAGGGTAGGACTAGATGAACTACAAGGTCCCTTCCAACTCCGATTATCTGTTACTCTTCATGTTTGTTGTTTATCATCTCCATGAGGAAGAGATTGAGAATTCCAGCCTATTTTAGGAGCTTGCTACTTTATTGAGAGAAGCAGAAGATGTCTGCTACACTAGGACAGTGCAGAATACTAGAAGGAGTATTTCTGAAAGAAATCCTAGAATTTAAAGCAAAGAGACCATTTATCTGTATGTTTGTCCTCCAGCTGAAACTTACCCATTATTTAAAAGAAGGTTTGATGTATTAAAGTGAGGGGCAGTAGAATCAAAATTGGCTCCTAAGGGCAAATTCCCACCAATAATGAGATCACCAGACCTATAGTAGCTTTTATCTAATGGGATATAATCCCTGAACACACACATGGTTTGCAGCCTCTTCGCGGTAGTTGGAGCCAGGAGCCAGAAGAGCAGCAACATCAACCATAGCATGACTCCTGCCTGGTCATTCTTATCACCTTCCCTCCTAGGACAGAAATAAAAGTTTATGTAGAAACTGATTTGAAGGTTTATCTTGAAATTTCACTGGACCTTTAGCAGATCAGACACCACCTGTGCCACCTGGATGGCCACAAAACAAATTTATAGCAAAGATGCTTCCTCTTACCTGTGTTTGGGCTTTGATTACAAAGGAAACAAAGACAAGTGAGTCTCTTCAAACCGAGGAGTGAGCTCTGTGCAAGACAGGCTAAGGTCTCATCTTCTGCCCCCATCGGGAGAACTCAGACATGTTTTTATAGCTTGGAAGTTTTTGTATCTAGAAATCCACAGGGGAATACAATAAGAATTACTGTACTTCTGATGATTGCAAGGAAAAACAATTTTCTATCCTTGTAGCAATAGCTTCTCACACACCCAAATGGAAAAAAAAAACATGTTTGTGTTCCTTGTAATGCCCAGAGCAGATGGAGTCATGTTGAATTTGTGAATTAGACTTCTGTGAAACTGACCCCCTTCAAACAAGATGGAGTTTGACCAGGGCCATAGTTGGTCAGCTACTTAGAGTGCTAATGGGGTTTTGTGGCACATGAAAATCAGTTGTACCTTTCTAACTGTAAGCACTCATGCCAATGCTTAGATTGAAGTTTTCTTTTTATAACCACATGGTAGTGGATGAAATTAGAACCTGGAGTAACAGTTTCTAATCTTGTGATTCTCTCCTTCATCTGATGGTTCCAGTCAATGTTGGTTGTTGGGAAGATATTGGGCTCAATCCGATGTCTTTCAGGGTGCCTTCTCAGTCAAGGATGAGTAACATTTGTATGCTGATGATATTCAGTTGTATAATCACCGACTGACCAAGCAATACCACCAAGGTTTTTCCTTGGTGCATGAAGGATGTTCGATGGGGAGGGACAGTCATGGTTCAAATTCTAGGCTGCATCAACAGAGGGATAAAATCAAGATCACATGAAATGTTAATACCACTTTATAGTACATTGGGAAGACCACACTTGGAATACTGCATTGAGATTTGGTCACTATGACATAAAAAAAGATGTTGAGATTCTAGAAAGGGTGAAGAGAAGAGCAGCAAAGATGATGAGGGGACTGGATGCTAAAACATATGAAGAACGGTGGCAGGAACTGGGTATGTCTAGTCTAAGGGTGAAGGACTAGAGGTGACATGATAGCAGCCTTCCAATATTTGAGGGACTGTCAGAGAGAAAAGTCTATTAACCGCTTCTCCAAAGCACCTGGAAGCAGGAGAAAAAATAATGGATGGAACCTTATCAAGGAATGATCCAACTAAAAATAAGGAGAAATTTCCTAACAGGACAATTAATGGAAAAGAAGAGAAGAGGAGAAGAGAAGAGAAGAGAAGAGAAGAGAAGAGAAGAGAAGAGAATTTTTATTGGTCAAGTGTAATTGGACACACGAGGAATTTGTCTTGGTGCATATGCTCTCAGTGTACATAAAAGAAAAGATACATTCATCAAGAATCATAGATACAACACTTAATAATAGTTATTGGGTACAATAAGCAATCAAATCATACTAGGAAACAGTCATTAAAAATCATAAGGATACAGGCAGCAAGGTTACAGTCACTCAGTCATAAGTGGGAGGAGATGGTTGAATGGAAGAATGGGAAGATCAATAGTAATGGTAATAATACTGCATACTTAGTAAATAGTTGGACAGTGTTGAGGGAATTATTTATTTAGCAGAGTGATGGTGTTCAGGAAAAAAAATGTCCTTGGGTGTAGTTGTTCAGGTGTGTAGTTCTCTATTGCATCGTTTTGAGGGTAGAAGTTGAAACAGTTTATGTCCAGGATGTGAGGGGTCTGTTAATTGTTAAGTATGGTCGGTGGGTCCCATTAAGACACGAGGCTCGAGTAGTGAGCAACAGCTCTTTATTAAGGAGACAGATTCTGAGACAACCAGTCTAGCCGCGGCAGCCCTTTATATAGAGCTGGCCGCGGCCAGGCAGCCTATGACAGTTGTTTAAGCTTGCCGCACTTGGTTTTACCCAATCACGGCAAACCCCATACGAACCAATCAGGAATGCGTATATCATCCAATCACGGCCCGGCTCTTTCGGACCAATAGGAATGCAGTTCTACGAGCCTGCTAGTATGGAACACCCCTCCCCTCTTGGTTCCGTCCAAGGGGCGGGGTAACGTAGTCACGCAAGTAGGCGGGTCTTCCTACCTGCCTACTTGACTTGTGCTGTTCATAATGTCTCTGGTCGTCGTCAGGTTCGGACGGGTTCCGTGTCACTCTCAAACTTCTTGATGGGAACTCCTGGAAGGGTGAGCCAGGCCTATAGCTGCGACTCTGGCTTGGTGACTCCGGGTTGGTTGAGTCGTTCGCTCTGTTGCTCCCGCCTGGGCTCTCTGGGCTGGTGGAGCTTGTCTGGCTGCTGCTTCCAGGCAAAGTACCTGTCTGCCATGGTTCTCTGTTGGTTGGGAAGTATTGTTGGATTGGTGTTTGGTCTTTATTTAATGTCTGTGGGGGGTGTTCTGCTTGCGTAGGTGTCAGTTCTTTTTCAGAGTTTGGGGTTTCCCCCCGCCCCTCTGATTTCTTGGGTAGGGTCTGGAAGAGCCGGCCTGGACCTAAGATGGTCAATATGTTGTTTCCAACACCTACCATCGGTAGTTTTGAGGTGGTAGGAGCGCGGGCCCGTGATTTGGGTAATTTTTGCAGGGAGCCCTAGTGGGTCCCCTGTAAAGTTTTTGGCAAAGACAGTGTCACCTATTTTGAAGGCGCGGTGCTTGCTGCTGGAACCAAGGGGTTTCTCAGGGGTGTAAGCTAGGTGCAGGCGATCTAAAGGTGACCGGAGTCTTCTGCCCATCAGCAATTCTGCTGGGCTCTTGTTTGTTGTGCTGTTTGGTGTGATGTGTTGTAAGAGCAGCATTTTGGTGACTTTTTCATGGATGTTGCCATGCTCCATCCTTTGAAGAGTTTTTCTTTTGTAAATTGGACCATGCGTTCATCTCTGCCATTCGCCGCCGGATGAGCTGGTGAGGTCAATGTGTGTCGGATGCCACGATCTGCCTAGTATATTTCAAACGCCAATGCAGTAAACTGGGGGCCATTGTCAGATACTATCACATCTGGCAGACCATGCGTGGTGAAAAGTTTATTTAATTTTTTGATGACAGCTTCTGTGGTGGTTGATTTCATTTTGCTTACTTCGAGCCAGTTCGAATAAGCATCAACAGTTATTAAGAAGCTTTGTCCCTTGGTTGGCCCCGCGAAGTCAATATGGATGCATGACCAAGGGCCTCTGGGTGTCTCCCATTCTAAAGGTGGGGCTTTGGGGGGAGCTGAGCGAGTCTCTTGGCATCTGTTACAAGTGGCGAGCCAGGTTTCAATTTGTTTGTCCATGCCTGGCCACCAAGCGTAGTTCCTGGCCAGGGCTTTCATACGTACAATGCCTGGGTGCCCCTCGTGTAGCAATTCTAAAACTTTTTTCTGTAATGTTTCCGGTATTACCACCCGGTCTCCCCACAAAACGCAACCCCTTTGTGAGAAGAGTTCAGTTTGTTGGTTTTTGAATAGCTTAAAGAGTTCGTTTTGTTTGTTGTCAGGCCAGCCCCTCTCCACACAGCTGAGAACTCATGCCAAGTGTTTGTCCTTCCTTGTTGCGTGGGCAATGTCTTGTGCAGTTAAGGGTGGCATGGGCAACATTTCAATTTGCAAGATTGGTAATGTGGGTGCTGGGTCATCTTGCACATCTGGCAAGGGGGAGCAACTTAAAGCATCGGCATGCGAGATAGTCTTGCCTGGGCGATGTATTAATTGGTAATTATAAGCGGCAAGAAATTCAGACCATCTTGTCATTCTAGGTGACAGGATGTGTTGGAGTGGGTTTGTTACCCACCAAAATGCCAAGCAGAGGTTTATGGTCTGTAATAATTGAAAATGTCCTACCATAAATGTATTCGTGGAATCTTTTTACTGCTGAGACGATGATGAGGGCTTCTTTGTCCAGCTGGCTGTAGTTCCTCTCCGGCTTGGACAGGGTTCTGGAAAAAAATGCAACGGGAGCCTCTGTTCCATTTGGCAGGGTATGGCTTAAAATTGTGCCAACACTGAAGGGAGATGTGTTGCAAGTGACAGTCAGTGGTAGGGTTTCATTGTATTGCATGAGGACTGCGTCTGAAGTCAAGAGGTTTTTTATTTGCTGGAAAGCATGTTCCTCTCGCTGTCCCCAAATCCAGGAAGCCTTTTTGTTGAGGAGTCTATATAAGGGTTCTGTGACAGTCACTTTCTGGGGTAGGAAAATGTTATAGAAATTAATAAGTCCAAGGAATGCTTGGAGGTCTGTCTTGTTTTCTGGTCTGGGGGCTTCTTTGATGGCTTTTAGTTTTTTGTTGGTGGGGTGAATTCCCTTTTTGTCAAGGAGGTATCTGAGGAATTCAACCCTTTCAGTACATAATTGACACTTTTCTTTTTTAACCTTGAGGCCGGAGTCTTTAAATTTTTGAAGGACTGCTCTAAGTCGTTTTTCCAATTGTTTTTTATTAGGGGCTGCTACTAAAACGTCATCGAAATAGGGTACGACTCCCTTAATTCCATGCAATAGTCTTTCCATTAAACTCTGGAAAACCCCTGGTGCGACGCTGACTCCAAATTGGAGTCGGTTGCATTTAAATGCCCCTCTATGTGTCACGATAGTTTGAGCCTCAGCGGTTTCATCATCAACCGGCAGTTGTTGATAGGCTTGTGCCAGGTCGAGTTTCGCAAAGATTCTGCCACCCCCCAGTGAGTGTAGGAGATGTTGGACTACCGGCACGGGGTAGGCACTTTGCTGCAAAGAATGGTTGAGGGTGGTCTTGTAGTCTCCACAAATTCTCAGGGAGCCATCTGGTTTGATGGGGGTGACAATTGGTGTTTCCCATCAGGCATGGTCGATGGGTTCTAATACGCCTTGAGCTATGAGCTTATTTAATTGTTCATCTATTTTCGGCTTGAGTGCAAATGGCACTCAGCACGGTTTGAGGCGGATGGGAGCAATGTCAGGGCTAAAATTAAAGGAGATTGGGGACCCCTTGTACTTGCCTAGGGTGTCATCGAAAACCTCTTGGAAGTCTCGTACGAGCGTTGCTTCCCAGTCTTCATCATCTGTGTGGTTGATGCCTGCCATCTCGATCCCCAGGGGTGCAAACCATTGCAAACCAAATAGGCTGGGGCGGTCCTTGTCAACAATTGTGAGTGGTAGGATGCTGGTATGGTTTTTAAAAGAAATCTTGAAGTGTCCTGTACCAGCGACTGGGATGCGGTTCCCTTGATAGTCTCTTAAAATCAGTTTCTGGTCATTTAGTTCTTCACGGCGTATGGTGGGTATCAGGCGTTTTATGGTCTGCCAAGATACCATAGAGAGGTAGGAGCCAGAGTCTACTTCCATGGTGCATGGATGGTTCTCGATGGCGACCTCATCACAAATCTTCCATGCATCTATATGTGAAGCATGGCCGATGATAACTGTTCGGTGCGTTTCTTCCCTTCTTGGTTCATCTGTGAACTTCTTAGTTTGGCTATGCTGGTTCCATCTGTTGTCAGTCGGGTGGTCCCATTTTTTGGCATCAGTCTGTCTTTGCTACCATTTCTTTTCTTTAGAAAAAGTTTCTTGGGTGGGTGGGGACATCAAAAGTGGCAACTTCATATAGAACCTTGTTTTATACTTATTCCAAACTCTTAGTATGACAAGGCTAGCAAAGTGATTATTAAAATCAACGTTAACTTTATCATAACATAAATAACTGTGCTATCCAAACCTTAATTCATGGACGTCTAATTCAAGTAACCTCTTGGTCAGGTTTCCAAGTCAGTTTTGGGCTTGACACTCTTATTCTGGAAATTCACCAACTCTTTGAACCAGGCCAGAAAACATGGCCAATAATATAATTTCAGGTCTGTTAAACCCAACCCCCTCTTTCCTTAGAATCTTGCAGCATCTTTTATCTAATTCTTGGTTTTTTCCTTTGCCATATAAACTTCTTAATATCTGAAAATAACCAACACATCTTTAATAAGCAGTTTTCCTTCGATACAGGGCATTGGATCTTGCTAATGACACTTTGAAAGCATGAAAAACAAAAGACTGACCACAGGAATGTTGTAAGGATTTGCAGAACTTGATTAGGAATTCTTTAATGGACAAATTCTTCCCTCATATCATCATTTATTAGAAATCTTTTCACATTCTATACATACCATAAAGATAAATATAAATGAGGCCAATCCCAGCATGAATTAGAAATTCTTTTTTCTTATTATATTTTCTCTACAATTCAGATCAGGCCTCAGTAGGATAATGTAGCATTTGGGGAAAAAAATACAAGCCAAGAGAGCAGCTCCAGAGGCCAAAATGGAGAAGATCTCCACTGCCACCATGGACTTCCCTTTGGCGCTCAGGTATGTGGGGAGGAAGGAGATCCAAACACTGCAAAAGACCAGCATGCTAAAAGTAATGAACTTGGCTTCATTAAAACTGTCAGGCAATTTCCTAGCTAGAAAGGCCACTGTGAAACTGACAAGGGCCAAAAGTCCTAGGTAAGAGAGGACACAGTAAAACATTACAGCTGAGCCTTGCTTACATTCCAAGATGGTCTCTCCAAACAAGGAGTGAAAGTCCAAGTTAAGAAATGGAGGAGAGGTTCCTAGCCAAGTGGCACAAAAGACTGCCTGGATCAAGGGACAGACTATGACAATGGAGTTGGTCAGTGGTTTTCCTAAGAGTTTCCTTGTCTTGTTCCCTGGCTTGGTGGCCATGAAGGCCAGAACCACCATAACAGTCTTTGCCAACACCGTGGAAACTGCAAGGGCAAAGAGAATGGCAAAAGCAGATTGTTGGAAGAGACAAGTGATGTTCCGTGGTTGACCAATGAAGAGGAAGGAGCAGAGGAAGCAGAGCAGAAGGGAGACCAGTAGAATGTAGGTGAGATCTCGGTTGTTGGCCTTGACAATCGGTGTGTCATGATGTTTACAGAAAATTATCAGGACTGCAGAAGTGATCACTGAGAGAAAAAGAACAAGAAAAACTAAAATATATCCCAGGGTTTCTTCATATGCAAGAAAGTGGCATTTCTTGGCGATGCATTGGTCTTTGTCCTTGTTGGGAAATTGGTCTTCTGAGCAGGGTTCACAGTGAGCTGCATCTGAAATCAAAAGTTTTTGTCTAAGAATTTTTTGAGCAACTGCCATGCATATTATCCCTCCCACAAAGTTGATATGCATGTTGGCTTTCTGCTGGTGACCTACCCACAAAGGGAATCATGAAACAACCCACTGTGCTATTGATGGGGCATCAAAAGACGCAAATAATTCTTCCTTTAAGATGATCCTGATTAGCCGATGATGAGGATTTGTTCAGTTCCAGCTAGCCATTCACTGGGTCAATTCCATGGGTAATATGGCTTTCAGTTTGAGATTACTGCCTATTTTCTCCCTCACTGTCTAACGGAACCCATAGAGGACCAACAGATCTGTTATCCAGAAATGCTGCTATTCTGTTTGTGTATATATCATACCTGCCTTAACCTTTCTGCTTTGTACTTCAGATCTGTCCATTCAGACTTTTTTGATTCCTCCTCCTCTATTGAAGAGAGATAGATGGATCTTCTCTCTCCCTGGCAGGTCTATTTTTTCAGAGGTTGATAGAGCTGATGGAAGAAGCATGCACTAAATGAAAAAAATTAAAGCTTTGGACCACATACCCCACTTCCTCCGAAAAGATTGCTTGTTGGTTTTCCCAATTGGATGTTAGAGTGGAAATGCATATTGGGGATTCACAAATTCTGCCCTCAATCTATCCTAAGAGCAATTGCTGAGGATTAGGAAAAGTGTCCTCTGTGGTAGGCCAGTATGAATGGACATCAATCTCATCACAAATGACAACAAGAACAAAAATAGATTGATTTAATGATTGTCTTCCTTTGATTCTAGAGGATTAAGGTTTAAAGTCTGGTCTACCTGTCTGATTAGAAAAGGTCCCTTCTGGACAAGCGTCACACTGGTAGCAGCAAACTTGCTTGCCCTCAGGAACTCTTCTCCTTTCTCCTGCCTGGCACCTCTTCCTGCCACACCTGGCAAAGGGGATGGTCTGAAAGAGAAATACCAATGAATTGTTTAATTGGTTCCCACATTCCTATTTCTATCCCACCTCCCTCCTCAGAATCACTTCTAATCAAATTGTTCACCATTGTCTATTAAAAACCGGAACAGCTGCTGGGGGATTCAGGTCAATGGCACTCCCAAGCTCCCAACAGAGATTGGAAGTGGGGTTTCATCCTGCAAAGGAAGGCTTTGTTGGCAGGGCAGGGGAAGAATACTGTATAATCTCCAGTCAGAGATGGTATTTGCTGATTCTCTGAACTTCTCAAAATTTCCACTACTGGTTCTCCAGAACTGGTCAGAACCTGCTGAAAACCAGTTCTGCTTGTGGACCGAACCACAGCATTTCTAAAAGAAAGTACTCTGAGGATACAACTGTGCAGAAATAGTCTATAGAAATCACTGTTTCTTTTTTAAAAAAAAACAAGTTTTATTGATTTTACAAACAAACAAAACAAAACATCATTAAACATTAAAAACATAAAACCTCTTTCCATTGTAAATCTTTACAAGGCAGGTAACATATTGTTTTATATCACATACTTATAATTTATATCATTTCCATATAAACACGTAAATTCCCTTTACCAAATTCCACATTGTTTCTCTTTAATCATTATTCAATCATATTTCCTTTCTAATTTATCTGCTATTCAATCATCACATTTATATTTTCCTCTGGCTTGTTTATAATTATTCTCATCTAGTCTTCCTCTGAGATTTTATTATTTAATTCTTCATTGAACACACACACATAAAACATAAACATAAAAACATAAAACTTTCTTTTAGAAAGTAACTTGGCCCCAGATTACCACTTTTTGTATGGACTTCAATTGAATTCATGCTCTTCTTATATACCATTACCTATCTTGTTTACCATTCTATATCTATTATATAACTCCTCTCCACTTTTGCCTCATCTTAATTCTGTTTTATATATTTAATCTTGCTTTAAAGAAAAATATTTTTATATCTTTTGTCCATTTCTCCATTTATATCTGTCTCATTTCCAATTTAAAAAAGAATAGTTTCCCCTGGAATCACTAATCAGAGTATGATGCCTTTCTATCATTCCCCTAAATTAAAATTTAAAATAACACCTAAATCCCAATCAGATTCTGCTTAGTACATTCTACTATTTCAGAAACCAATACTACAATAATAAATCCATAACAGTCAACACATTAATCCATTAAACTCTATATTTAAACTAATATTTTAAACATTCCCTTTAGTATTTTATTAAAACTTAATATCATTCATTATTAAACATTTTAAAGTTATACCTTAATATTTTAGTCTTTTATTAGATCTTAAAAAGTTGTGATTATCTACTTATAATACAAATACCACTATTACAATACTCATGTGTACTTTGCAGAATCCCCCCTTTTTTAAAAAAAACCCATACATTACCCATTATCCCTAAAAAAAAATTTCTTTTCTCCATCTTGTTTTATACCTTTGTAACTTTTTCCCCCTTTTCCCTTTCCTTCTTAGCCCACCTAAACTTTTTACCCCCTCCTCTCCAAACCTCTGCCTTCTTGGTTTCCCCTTTCTGTTGCATTCCTCTTTCCTTTTGCTTCTTAGCATTCTGTTGTTTTTGCATCTTCTTTTTCTCTTTCATAAATATTTTTTTATTTTTTAAGTCCTTCCTTTTCGCTCCTTTCTCCTTTCTTTCTTAGTCACACCGTTTAGTTCATTAAAAATGGCTTCTTCTTCCTCGGCTTCTTCCAGCTGTTGTTTAATTTGCTGACACATGACAAGCGCCATATCTAGGAAACAAAGGGCTTCTCCCATAACATCTTTGCCTTCTTTCCTTATTTTTAAATATTGTTTTTTTAGTTCATCAAGAGATAGAGCCATTTTGAACTGTTTCTTCTTCTCTTTCTGTATCCTCTTCTTATTATTAAGCCAATCAGTTATTTCCAAACTTAAAACAGTTCCCAAAAGTCCCAAAATCCCACAGTCATCAAACAGTCCAGGCAGAGTACAAGCTTCTTCTTTTTACAATTTCTCTTCTAGGGGTGAAGTCAAATTAGGGAAAGAAAAAACGTCCAATCTGTGCTTTAAATCTTTTTTAGAATTAATTTCTATTCTCTTTATCTTCAAGGCATCTCCTCCAGCAAAGTCTTAGAGTAAAAAATTTTTTTTTCCAAGCCTCTCCCTTCCCACTTATAACAAAGGAGTTTAGGTTTTACCTTCTATCAAAAGGCTGGTTTCCCTTGTCCATTTGTTAATTCCATAAGGGAGGGAGAGTAACTTCCCCTTTTCATCACTTTTCTTCATAGCTGAAAACATCAATCGGGAACATTGTAGCGTCCAGGCCAATACTTTCCCAGGTGTTAAATATGTCCTTAAGGTCCCAGTTCGACCAAGAAAAAACTTTCGTTTTAAAACTCCTTCTTCCTCCTGCACATTCTTTATCCAGTTGCCGGCTTCTTTATGGTGGCCATAAAGACTGCCGCTCCACCGTCTTGAGAGAAGGGGGTTATTGCCGGCTGGGGAGGGGGTTTGCGATACCCCTCAACCCCTGTCTGGATCCCCCCTTTCTTCAGCTGCCCCAACAGGGCAGCCTTAGCCTCCAAATCCGTCAGGATCGGAGGCACCAAGTCGGCTAGCACAGCAGGGATCGCAGAGAAAAGCGAATCCCTGCTGTCACCGAAGCCGACAAACCGGAAGTCTCCAGAAATCACTGTTTCTTGATGTAACTGCATCCTGCATTTCAAGCAGACATTGTTCCCTTTGAAGAATGACAAAAATTAGGCCTCAATTGTGTTACATGAAAAGCAGATTCTTCATCAAATGACTGTCATGACTTCTGACTCGAATGATTATTTTTCAAGTTAGAAAGATGTTCTGCATTTCAAGAAGATAATGAATCTTTCCCTGGACTTACAA
>NW_020771231.1:4613-14850 GCF_900518735.1 Pseudonaja textilis | reverse complement strand
TCCCAGAATTCTCCAGCCAGCAATGGATGGACTTCAACTCCCAGAATGCTCCAGCCAGCCATTCTGGCTGGGGAATATTGGGAGTTGGAAGCTCCTCTCTTATCTTAAAATTGTCAAGTTTGGGAAACACGGCTGTATATATTCTTCAGCAGGAAATGGGACTTCTCTGTTGTCAAAATTGTGCTCCCATCTTTCCCAATGACCCATGGGAAAAAGAAAATAGCAAAACTTTCCAGTTCAACCCCACAACTGCCACAGACACCCGACTGAATTGTGCAATGCTATTTTTCAGCCCCAAAGCCATTTCAGTAGCAAAGACGTTGCGGACTCGATCCAAATGAAAGCAACCAAAAGACAAAATAATTGCGAAGGATTGGCCCCTCCCCACCTGGAGCCCTTGGTGGTTGTTGTTTTTTTGCAAAGCTGCAAAACATGCAGTGAGCAACCAGATTGGGGGGGTTGACATAAATGTGCCACCCCCAAGCCAAGCAAACAGAGGGAAGCGATCCACAAAACGTAGCATTAAATAAAGGGCCGTGCATAAGACAGGGTGACAATAAGGCACTTGGCATACTTACCCTTCCACCACAATTAGTCTAGATTTCAAAGCAGAAGGAACAGGAAAATGTTATTTTTGTGTTAAAATAACCATTTTTTCCAAGGACAGGAGAGGAGGGGGGAAGACAGAAGAGAAGAGAAGAGAAGAGAAGAGAAGAGAAGAGAAGAGAAGAGAAGAGAAGAGAAGAGAAGAGAGAATATAAAATATATAGGAGAGGAGAGAAGGAGAAACAAGAGAAGAGAAGGAGAAACAAGAGAAGAGAAAGAGAAATGAGAAATGAAACAAGAAAGAGAATAGAATATAAAATATATAGGAGAGGAGATAAGAGAAGGAGAAATAAGAGAAAGAGAAATGAGAAAAGAAACAACAAGAGAAGAGATAATATAAAATATATAGAAGAGGAGATAAGAGAAGGAGAAATAAGAGAAAGAGAAATGAGAAAAGAAACAACAGAAGAGAAGAGATAATATAAAATATATAGAAGAGGAGAGGAGAGAAGGAGAAATAAGAGAAAGAGAAATGAGAAAAAAAACAGAAGAGAAGAGAGAATATAAAATATATAGAAGAGGAGAGGAGAAAAAAATGAGAAGAGAAAGAGAAATGAGAAAAGAAAAAAGAAGAGAATAGAATATAAAATATATAGAAAAGAAAAGAACAGAACAGAACAGAATAACATAGAATAGAATTCCTTATTGGGATATATAAGGAATTTGTCTCCGGTGCACACAAATATACACACATACAACAACAAAGTCATAGGTCATCATTAACCATTACAATCATTATAAGAGATAAACGACAAGTGATAACTCATAAGATACCGATAGGACAAGATAGTAAGAAAGATGAGAAAAGACGAGAAGGCAAGAAAGATGATAATAGCAATACAATACAAAAATGGCCATAAGATGAATATAAATTAACCTAATCGTCGAAAGGAAGAAAAACTGTTCGATAACTTTTCCGTCAAGAGAAAACACTCACGTAAATCAGGCGCTCCTGATAGCGGATGAGAAGGTTTCTCAGAATGCCAGCCTCGTTCAGATCCCCCAAACGGATCATGTCTTCCACCCCATGAATGGAAGTCGGGTGCATCGGTTTGATGTGTCCAGCATTTTGAGGAGAGACCCAGTGCTCCTGAGGGGGAGGAAAAAATAAAAATAAAAAATAAAAAAAAATCAAGCAAGCATCATCCAGACAGAAAAGAAAGAACGCACAGTGCCAGTAGTTCAAGTCTAAATTACCGATTAACAGAGATGGATTAGATTAGATTGACTGAGTGGGAAGGGACCTTGTAGGTCATCTAGTCCAACCCCCTCCCACCCAAGCAGGAGACCCTACACCATTTTTAACAGAGGGCAGTCCAGTCTCTTCTTGAAAGCCTCCAGGGATGAAGTTCCCACAACTTCTGAAGGAAACTTCTGTTCCATGGGTTGATTGTTCTCACGGTCAGAAAATGTCTCCTTATTTCCAGGTTGAATCTCTCCTTGGACAGTTTCCATCCGTTATTCCTTGTCTGGCCTTAAAGTTCTTTGGAGAATAGCGTGACCCTCTTCCTCCTCTCTGGGGCAGCCCGTCAAATATTGGAAGATGCTCTCCTGTTTCCCTTGGTCCTTCTCTTCCCTAGACTATCCATACCCAATTCCTGCAACAATTCCCCATATTTTTAGCCTCCAGTCCCCTAATCCTCTTTGTAGTTCTCTGCACTCTTTCCAGGGTCTCAACGTCTTTTGTGTAGTGTGGTGACCAAAACTGGATGCAGTACTCTAGGTGTGGTCCTTATTAAGGCTTTATAGAGTGGTATTAGTACTACATGTGATCTCGATTATATCCCTCTGTTAGTTGAGCATTGAACTGCACATGGTTAAAGCACCACTGAAAAGGCTTCACAATGAGTCTTGCTTTGCAGAACATCTCAAGAAACCGGAGCTTTGGCGGAAACTTGCCACAGCAAAGCTGTGTTCACCTTGAGAGGCAGCCAAATCAAAGGGACTAGCCTCTTTTCCCAAGTAAAAAAATGTGATTAAAAAGGCAGCTTTTGTGAAGAAAAGAGAAGAGAGTAGAACAGAATATAGAATATATAAAATAGAAGAGAAGAGAAAATAGAAGAGAAGAGAGAATACAGAGAATAGAATAGAATTAAAAATAATAAGAATTGAATTGAAAATAGGCTAGAATAGAATTAAAAAGAATAGAATAAAATAGAATAGAATAAAAACAATAGCACAGCATAGGATTAGAAGAGAAGAGAAGAGATGAGAAGAGAAGAGAAAGGATGGAGAAGAGAAAGGATAGAGTAGAATAGAATAGAATTTTAAAAAGGATGGAGAAGAAGAAAGGATATAGAGTATAATAGAATAGAATATAGAATAGAATAGAATAGAATAGAATAGAATAGAATACAATACAATACAATACAATACAATACAATACAATACAATACAATACATAGAATACAACAGATAGAATACAACAGATAGAATACAATAAATAGAACAGAGTAGAGTACAATAGAGCAACAGAGTTGGCAGGGGCCTTGGAGGTCTTCTAGTCCAACCCCCTGCTTAGGCAGAAAAACCCTCTACCATTCAGACAAATGGTTTTCAATGGAACTGCGTCTACATGGAGGGAAGTAAGCAGTGCGGTACTCCAAAGCTCTGTTTTAGGCCCGGTACTCTTCAACATCTACAACAATGATTTCGATGAGGTGATAGATGGGGAACTCATCAAATGTTCAGACGACGCCAAGCTGTCAGGAATAGCGAACCCTCCAGAAGGTAAAGGCTTAAGATACTGAAGGATCTCGACGACAGACTTGAACATTGGGTGCTATCTGACAAGTTGCTGAACATTTCATCCGAGATCTGTGGAGATTCTCAGTCATCCAGATCATGGCTGTCCCAAAGATCATCATCTTTTAATGACCCCGTAATCCCTTGCGGGATGGAGTCAGGTCAACTGAATGGAGCTAGCAGAGTGTTTCCTGGCCGGATGCCCTTCCTGTCACCAATACGGAGGGTTTTTTTTTTTCCCAGCAGACATATCCTCATTGTGTCCAGAAAGAGAAATATCTGCCTCTACCTAGGATCGAACTCATAGCCTCCTGATTGTGAGGCGAGAATGCCACCTCTAGGGCCACCGCACCACTCCTCATGGTTGTCCCAAGGATGGTTTTCCAAAGGCACCTGGACCTTTCTTGGGCTGTTGTTTTTTTTCCCTCAAAGACGTTTCGCTTCTTGGCCATTTCGTGAACGGTCACTAAATGAACTGTTGTAAGTCAAGGACTACCCATAAAGGCCTCAAGATTGTAGATAAGGAACAGCCAGGAGACAACGGGGTCCATCACACATTCGTTTTACGTACGTTTCCTTCGTCGTCGATGACCTGGATCTGTCCGGAATCACACAGCTTGACCACCGCTCCGATGGGAACATCGAATTCCCGTCTGGTTCTGAGGTCCATCCATACATAATCCCCCTTGAAGAAAATACAAAAAAGGCACTTAAGTCCTGAAGAAACGCAGTGTGATGACCCAAAGGGGCGTGGCACAAAAACAACAAAGTCACAAAAATAGGTAAAGTTCCTTTAATACCTCCAATTTGGCCGCCAATGTCCAGTTATCATCGGCTGGAGAAAAAAAACTCTCCCAGGAAGAGTTTTTAAAGGGAAGAAATATTAGTCGGAACCCAAAGTACCTATAAATTATAAATAAAAACCAACACAAACCACGCTGCAGCAATTAACGAGACAAGGCAGGATAAGGAATTGCAGACTTCCAAAAGATAACGAAACACACACAGTCGGGAGGACGCCAGATTCCAGATAAGGCTTGACAAACA
Organism: Pseudonaja textilis; assembly: GCF_900518735.1. Next base: position 10,452 of record NW_020771231.1, on the reverse strand, counting down.
AAGATAATTCACGCTTTGCTTCCAGCAAGGTTCTGTGTGCAAACGCCCTTTTTAAATCCTGTTTTCCCAGCTGCAGCTAATGAAGGGAATCAGGGCCCTTTCCTCCCCCGTAACCCACGTTGCTTCCTTATCCGTTCCTCCCTGCGTGCCCTAGGATGAAGAGGGGGTGGGCCTGGGTTTTCCTCTGAATGCACAGCTGGACTGTACCCTTCCCCAATTTTCTCCGCAGCCACCGGAGCCACACTCCCACTTCCTGTCGGCTGTTCCACCTCTCCCTCGGAATCAGATTCCAATAGGGGCATGACACACAGCAAAGAAATACCCTGTTTCCCCCAAAATAAGACCCTGCCTTATTTTTTTTTGGCCACCAAAAAAGACACCAGGTCTTATTTTCGGGGGACGTCATCCACTGACTAACCTCACTTGTGTGCGTCACCCCCGGACTCCTTTTCACTGTCAGAGGCCTTCAAGAACTTCTTCTGTGGCCAGTAAGGCTTCCCTGAAGGCCTCTGCAGCTGATAAGAGAGCTCAGGATCGATCCTGAGCTTTGTTCTCAGCTCCAGAGGCCTTCAGGAAAGCCTGGCCAGCCTTGCCGGCTGCAGAAGAAATAGGCCGACAAGGCAGGTGTCGTGGTGTGCGAGGCCTGACTACACCTGTCCAAAGGTAAGTAGTAGGGCAGATCCACCCACCATCCCCACCCTAGCTTAATTTTTACCCCTCCACTCTGGAGTGGGTGGGATCTTAATTAGGGCTTATTTTGAGGGTAGGGCTTATATTGGATGCCCGTGTAAAAAAATCAAGCTAGGACTTACTTTCAGGGTAAGCTGTATTTTCAGGGAAACAGGGTACCAGAGTACGATTCACCTCTTAATACAGGTAAGTCCTCAACTTACAAGCACTGAAAAAAGTGATTTATGACCGTTTTCCCACACTTACGACCTATGTAGCATCCCCCAGAGGCCACGTGATTTACGTTCGGCTGGCTTGACGACTGGTTCATATTTATGACGGTCGAGCATCCCCGGGAGTCACGCGATTCCCCTTTTGTGACCGCCTGACGAGCAAAGGCAACGGGGAAGCCCGTTTCACTTAACAGCTGGGTTCGTAATTTAACAGCTGCCAGGGATTCGCTTAACAACATGTGGCAAAAAAAAGTCGTAAAACACAATCTTCTCATTTAGCAAATTCTGGCCTCAAAACTATCCATACAGAAGATTCTTAAAGTGACGACAGTCGAGACAAAACCCAGAGGTTTTTCTTTTAGGCTTAACGGACAAGTTTTGGGTTCAATGGAGGTTGCAAATCGAGGACTTCCTGTATGATAGGAACTCTGCTTCTCTCTCCCCATGCTGGAGAGCCCCATAATTTCTTGTGGGGGAAAAAAAAAATTCAGATTCCAAAGCTTTGGAATTTTCATTGCCGTTGTTAACTTCGAATGGCCACTAAATGAACTGTTTTAAGTCGAGGACTCTCAGTATATTTCAAGAAGGGATCGTGTTTCTACGATCTGGAGAAGATTAGATGTAGATGACTTATGAGACCATAATCCTTTTCTTCTTTTTTAATAATTAAAAAAAAAATTTTTTTTTAACTTGAGCATATCTTCCATTAAACAGTGTGTCGTCTGGATACAATTGCCTCAGTGCAATTACAATCAAAGTTTTACAATATTCATTACATTGATAATAATTCTCTAATCTTACAATATTAATAATCAGCATTAGAACTCTACTAGCTGGATACCCGTGCTTCGCTACGAAACCATGTGGTCAGGTTTAGTTTTTGGCGGGGGGAGTGAAATTCTGCCTCTGCCTGGGGGAAAAATTCTGCCTCTGCCTACCAGCATCCATCGATATTCATCTGGCTAGCGTCCTGTCAATGTGTGAGAGAGTTGAGGGCTGTTTGAAAACTGAAAGAGTATTTGCTGTGTGAGCAAGAAGGAGACAGCAAGGAGCCTGGGCGTGGCTTAGCTCAACTGTTCTGTACTAAAGCTGCTTGGTGCTGCTGTGAAACTGAAACTCCTCTGCTTGTGTTTTGCATTTGGAAGAGATTTCTTTTCAGGCGGGGAGGGGGAGTAGAACTCCTTAGCATCAGAGCGTGTTAATAATAATAATTATATAGGAAATACTCTAAATGCTCTGATGGTCATTTTGAAATATCCTTTCTTAGTGAGCCCCTAGAAGCCAAGAGGAACATACAGGCCAAATTTCAAGTTTGTAGGCTTTACGGTTCTGGAGATTTTGTGATGATGCGCGAGGAGTATTTCGCTTTTATATATATAGATTCATTTCTCCCTCTTAACCTATCTTCTAATGAGAATATAATATTATATTGAGTATGATCATTTTATCATATATAATAGTCATCATATTGTTTACATCTCTATCTTAATATCTATTCTTAATTTCACTAATCTCTATTTATTTCTCACTTCTATTTTTATTCTCCAACCATCCATAAAATAGCTCCCACGTCGTATAATCTCCCATTTGTTCTTTCTCTTTTAATAGCAAGTGTTAATCTATTCACTTCTGCACAGTCTAATATTTTCCTAGTCATATTCTCCTCTATAGGGATCTCATTACTTTTCCAATTTTGTGCAACTATAAGCCTTGCTGCAGTTAATGCATATATAATTAAATATGCATTTCCTTTACTGTAAGTTTCAGCCAACATCCCAACTAAAATGTTTCTGTCCCAACAAAAATATTTCTGGAAACCATAATCCTTTTCAAAGGGAGTCACAGAGAAAACGGTTGAGGCCTCTTCTCAGCCCTTCTGGTTTGCAAGATGCAAAAAGAAAAAAAAAATTCAGATACGGAAAGACAGAGGTGGATTGATTGCTAGAAAAATATGTTAAATATTAAAAGTAACTTGACAGCAGAATCACCTATTCGCTCACCCGTTCGTTTCCCTTTTATTAGGTAGGTTCAAGTAAAACTGGACAGCCATTTTTCAACCAGGCTTTACTTATTTGGTTGGGTGGTTTTAATGTATTTATTACGTTAATTAAAACCAGCCAACTCCCTGAAAATTCTGGGCAGTCTTTAATCTACATTCTGGAAAAGGGTTGAATTGATGGTCTCAAGGGACTCTCCCAGCCCCCTGATACTATAAAAGCAGAGAAACTGAAAATATTGCATTGACTCTCTCTCTCTTTCTCCTTGTTTCTCTCCTTATCTTTCCTCTCTTTCTTTCCCTCTTTTCTTTCTCCCTCTTTTCTCTCTTTCTCTCCTTCTGTTTCTCTTTCTATTTTCTCTCTCTCCTCTTTTCTTTCTCTCATTCTCTTTCTATTTTCTCTGTTTCTCTCTCTTCTTTCTCCTTTTTTCTCTCTTTCTTTCTTTCTTTCTTTCTTTCTCTTTCCTTCCATTTCTCTTTCTCCTTCTATTTTCTCTCTTTTCTTTCTCTCATTCTCTCTCTTTTCTCTGTTTCTCTCCCTTTTCTCTTTCTTTTCCCTTCTCTCCCTTTCCTTCTCTATTTTCTCTTTCTCCTTTTTTCTTTCTTTCTCTTTCCCTCCCTTTCTGTTTCTCCTCTTTTTGTTCCTCTCTCCTCTTTTCTCTTTGTTTCTCTCTCCTCTTTTCTCTTTCTTTCCCCTTCTCTCCCTTTCCCTTTGTTTCTCTTTTCTCTCTCTCCTCTTTTCTCTATCTCTTACTCCTTTTCTTCTCTCTCTCTCTTTTTCTTCTCTTTTCTCTTTCTATATCATTCTCTTTTTCTCTCTTTCTCTTTTCCCTTTCTCCCTCTCTCTCTCAAGATTTGAGACATTCCATTTCAAGACTCAGAGCTCATTCTTAACACATCAACAAATACTTTCAAAGATTATGAAAAACTGCAGATACTTCAAGCCTCTTTCCAAGCAGCTCAGAAGCTAAGGAGATGCCACCGTGCCTCACTTAAAAAGTCCACCCCAGAAGACCCTTCAGTGCACCCTTTGTTTCCCCAATTATTCTCCAGGCTTACACAGAAGTAAGTAACACCTCCTTTACGCCGTCTTCCTTCCAAAGAAAATTTGCAAAGGACGGGCAAATCTCTATTTCTCAATCATCATCATCATCAACAACAACTCAAGACTCAACTTTCTCTTACCGACAAAAGCGGGTGGACTTTCAGCGCTTGGTTGACATTTCGGATCAGCGCCCATTTTTTCTGATCTCTCTCATGGACGCCCATTTCACTGTGGTACTGGAACATGGTGGCATTTCAGCTTCCCTTATCCTTCCCTTATCAAGTCACCCCTGGTCTTCTTCCAAAGCGCCATGAAGTTTTGGCTCTTGGTCTACTTTCTGGTATGAAAATAAATTCTTCTCCCGCTTCTCCTTCTAGAAGACATCTCCTGCCTTAATCCATTAAGTTGTCTCCTTCTCTCCTGACTTCTTTTGCTTCGTACAAAAGTTTGAGGGGATAACGATTTACTGGGAGGGTCCACCGCCAAATTCCTAAGATCCTCCTGCCGAAAACCAGCTGAAATTCCAATTTTTTTCAGGTCTTCCACCTTCCCGGGGTTTTCCTTCTTCGCTGTTTTTTTTTCCTTTTTTTCTTTGAGCTTTCACATTTTTCAACTCTGAGTCCCCTGGACGTTTTGGGCCAATTATTAAGCCAGATCAGCAAATCTCTCTTTCAACACTTGGCTTTTAATTAACTTAATACCTTTCAGCAACCATTTAACCAATGCACAAGGGGGAATCAAATACCGGCAACCATCGCAGGGCCGGCAAGCCATAGCAACTGACTTTTAAATAATTCAGTCCGCGGTATCGTGCCCAGTTAGCAGCATCTTAAATTCCCAAAGGATATAGAAAGGATGTTAGATGTCTAGCTAGCCTGGTCTCCAGGAATTCAGACAATCCATCAGAATAGGGTTGGAAGGGACCTTGAAGTCCAACTTCCCATCCTAGCAGGAAACCCTATAAAATTTCAGACAAGAGGTGGTCCAGTCTTAAAAACTCTTAATAACTTTTTTTTTTAAAAAAAGAAAACTTTAAACAGTGTTTAACTTTTTAAAAACCTCCATGGTGTGGAGACAATAAGGGCGGTAGCTCTGCTGAATTCTACTGTATAATGCAACATTAATGCAATATCAGGGGTTTTCCATTCAGTGTGTGGAGTGTGAAGGATGTGTGTTTGTGTTTATTTTCATGGTCGTGATGTGCACTGAAGATGGCGTTTGATTTCGTTGTATGAGGAGCAAGGACAATAAAGTAAACTAAACTAAACTAGTCCTTTTCTCTAGACTAGCCATATCCAAGTCCTGCAACTGTTCTTCCTATTTTATTTTATTTTATCTCCAGGCCCTTAATCCTCTTAGTTGCTCTTCTCTGCACTTTTTCCAAAGTCTCAACATCTTTTTTGTAATGTGGTAACCAAAACTGGTTGCGGTATTCCAAGCAGGTCCTTACCAAGGATTTATAAAGCTGTACTACAATACTTCACATGATTTTGACTCCGTACCTCTGTTTATACCACCAAGGACGGTATGAGCTTTTTTTGGCTGCTGCCATACATTGCTGGCTCATGTTTTCAGTCTCAATTTTCAGCCCTTTGAGGAGGACAGATCAGGAAGCAAAATCCTCTAGGCGTGGAATTCCCCAAAGCGTATGGAGATTTTCAGTCATCCAGATCATTGGTTATCGCAAAAGTGCTCTTTCAAAAGTCACCTGTTTTTTCCTTGAAGAGGTTTTGCTTCTTGGGTTGAAAAGAAAGAAAGAGAAAGAAGCAGAGAAAGGGAGGAAGGAAGGAAGGAAGGAAGGAAGGAAGGAAGGAAGGAAGGAAGGAAGGAAGGAAGGAAGGAAGAAGAGAAAGAAAGAAAGAAGAAGAAAGAAGAGAGAGAGAGAAAGGAAAAGAA
>NW_020771230.1:0-14851 GCF_900518735.1 Pseudonaja textilis | reverse complement strand
AAAAAAAAAAAGTTTCTCACCCAACCGACAGACTCTCTCTCAGACCCGTTCTTTCTGGAGCCGCCCCGACTTCAGCAGCATGGGGGCTGCCTCTCCGCCGCCAGCAAGAAGAGCTTCACCCGGGTCTTCCAGGGATTTTGCGATATCCCCGGAGTCCTCAGGGTACGCTCTTCACGATAGCTGTCTCTACGGGACAGCATGGGTCCGTTTGGACCGGCTGATAACGGAGATATCGGCTGCAATCGAGGAGCTCGATTGCAGACCGTATCGTCACGGCGCAAGCTCCTCCCATCTGAAGATTTCTGGTTTTTATGAGAGAGATCAAATAGCTTTTGAACCTCCAAATCAAGTAAGAAAGGGAAAAAAGATTAGATTTGTGTTCTCCCTTCAGGAAGTGAAGCGGGTGTGCAGAGGGCTCTCTCCTTCTGTTTTCCCCCTTGTTTGGCCTGGGTTCTTCCACAATATGGAGAGCAGAATAGCAGGTTCAAGTTGTCTTGTTCTGCTAGGTTCTCCTCCAACTTGTAGTTTAGAAGAAGCAATTTTTTAAAAGTCCTTCAAGAAATAGGAATAAATGTATCATTACAGTGGCAGGAATTGCTAGAGACCCCCCCTTTTTTGGTAATTCTTTGACTCGGAATGGTGCAAGGCTGATGAAAACAATAAATAAATACATTGGTACATTAGCCTTTTTTAAAAGCCTTATTTATAACCTGTAGTTCAAAAATAAGGAAATCGTATTAAAAAATAAAGCAGACTATTAAAATCCAAACGTTGTGGCCATGTTGAGCATGTAATCATGGTACTTTGGGCTACAAAATAATTTCCAATCCTCTGATTTGCACCTCGATTAGGAAATTCTGTTGTTGTTGTTGTTTTTTGTCAAATATGCTGGCTCACATTTAAGTGGTTGTCCCCTAGGACTCCAAGATCCCTGTTGCACTTACTGCTGTTCAGCCAGGTATCGCTATTCTATGCCAGTACATTTGGTTTTTGTTTCCTAAATGTAGAACCTTACATTTCTTACTGTTGATTTCCTTTTGTTAGATGGGGCCCAATCTGTCGATCCTTCTATATCTCGAGCTTATCCTCTGGAGTGTTGGTATTCCTGTCAGTCTGGTCTTGTGTGCAAATTTGATGAGTTCCCCTTCTATCCTCTTGTCTAAATCAATGATGAAGATGAACAGATCTTGTGAATCCTCCTGTCCTGTTTTTTCTCCACGTTCAGGAGAGTCTGGTGTCCTTCGAGGAGGTGGCTGTGTATTTCTCTGAGGAGGAATGCTCTCAGCTCGATCCTGCCCAGAAAGCACTGCATTCAGAAGTCATGCTTGAAAACCATAGGAACGTGTTCTCTCTAGGTAAGAGTTTTCTAGTCCCCAATCAAGAAGAGAGATTATAATTAGTTTTTTATTTAAAAAAAAACACTAATCAAATATTGTCTCCTGGGAGGGAGAAGGAAAGGATCTGGCCTTGTCGTGCTCCAAGGAAGGAAAGAGTCAATGTCTCTTTCCTTAGATGCGTTCTCTGCCATTTCTTATCTGTGCTTTTTCCATTTCTATTTGAACTTATCTGTGGAGGCTGAAATGAATGAGGTGTGCTTTTATGTGGAGGTCATGTGAGAGGAGTGTGTTGTCATTTTTCCTCTGAAACCTCTAAATTCTGTGAGAACAGAACTTTCACCCTCAGCCCATGGAAGAGCATTCTGTCAGCGTTCCAGGAAAACTCAACTCCATTTAAAAACTCCGAGACAGTCAAGTTCTCAAAGTTCCTGTTATTAAGAGTAGTAAACTGGCACATCTGGGAAATCCCAAATCTGAAAATTCCAGGTTTCCCTCCAATAAGTAAAAAATTACAAAGCCACTCCCTGCTTACATCATTCCATCACATGCCCCAATCACCATCCATCCCATTTTGAGGTGTCCCCTCTACTCCTCCTCAACCAAGTGCAGGAACAACATGACCTTGACTGTAATGAAGAATGCTATTATGTCTAACCACATACACTCCATGAAATTCCCCCCTCCCATCTTCCCATGCTCAAGAATGTGGCAGCATGGAAGCTTCAGGGCTAATATGGCTTCCAAGGCTGACACATTCTCCCAATCCAATCCAAGAACAAAGGCCTCATGCAGTGTGACTCAGAGCATCCTAGCCCAGGGGTCGCCAACCTTTTGGACCTCAGGGACCACCAAAGTCATAATTTTAAATCCCAGGGACCATTAACTGATTCTGTGGGCATGGCCTAATTTGTGGGTTTGGCTTGGTGGTCATGTGACTGGCTGGGCATGGCTTGTATGTAAATATTATAAGTATGTATATAAATATTGCACTTTTTATTAAAAAAAGAGCAACTTTTACCCAAAATCAGGCAAAACAGTCAGGCAGATTGAGTTGCTCACAGAATCACAGATTCATTCAGAGATCTATCTATCTGCCATTGGCTAGATCAGTCTGTCACATAAAATTAGCTTGCAAGCAAACTCACAAAATTAACTCACAACACACCATGTATGTAAATATTGATTATTTTTTATAAAAAAGAGCAACTTTTACCCCAAAGCAGGCAAGCAGATTGAGTTGCTCACAGAATCATTCAGTGATCTATCTATCTGCCATCGGCTAGCTCAATCTGTCACATAAAATTTGCTTGCCGTGAGTCTGCACTGAATAATAGAACCTTCAATCCTAAGAGAGGTTCGGCTGTGCTTAAAAGCAGAGCCGAAGATCTAAATACTAGCTAGAAAGTAAGAAATCCAACCATTTCCTACATCCTAGGTAATCTAAATCTCCTGGCATAGCAGAACAGTTGATGGTCTGAAAAATAGCAATTTAGCAGGCAAGTTTGCCGGGTAAGGAGTGAGTGGGCCGGGAGAGTTCCCGTGGGCCATGTGGGCGGTGCAGCCTTGTGTTTCTGTGCAGCCTGGATTAATTGCTTTGGGGGGGGGGGTGCTCTGGGGGTGAAATTTCTCTGCAGCCCACTAAAATTTTCTCACGGCCCACCAGTTGGCAACCCCTGTCCTAGGGTACAGTTCATTAGCGACCATTCCATATTACGACCAGCCCTCCCCCAAGTACTTGAGACCTAGTCCCGAAATTATGAGTATTGCAGCACCACGGCCATCGTTCATACTTACAAATGACAGTAGAGGCTCTGCAACATTCACCCTACCTATCCTCCCACCCTATTCAGCTGGGACTTATTGTATTTTTCAGACTATAAAATGCACTCCCCCCCTTCCCTCCCCCCCAAAAGTGGAACTACCTGTGCATCTTATAGAGGGAATATGGGCCTATTTTTGGCCTCCCAAACCCTCTGCTCGTCCCATTTTCGCCATCCCTGGTATACAGAAGCACTCAGCAGGCCAAAAATGGGCCTGCTGTTGGCCTGCCCGACATTGGGGAGGCTGAAAATGGGATATCAAAAATGGGGGGCTAAAAACTGGTCTGTCTTTGGCCTGCAGAGTGCATCTGGATGCTGGGGAGGAAAAAAACAGGATGTGCAGAGGGTTTGGAAGGCCAAAAATGAGCCTTCTGGTTTTTGTGCAGAGTGCACCTGGACACCTGGGAGGGCAAAAATGGGATGTGCGGAGGCCAAAACTATTTTTTTCCTTGTGTTCCTTCTCTATAATCCTAAAAATACGGTACCTTGTGATGATGTGGTGAGCCATCGGTTCCCTTGCCTGCTTTGGTGCATTTGCAGAAAAAAAGAGGCCTAAAGTAGTGAGAGATACGTGAGATCAGTAGTGGGAAATCTAGCACTATTGATCTCACATGATCTCGCACTACAGTGCTTTCGGCCTCTGTTCTCTGCTAACCAAGGCCTGCACCAGATCCAGGGCAAAACGTTTTGCGAAGAGAAGGAAGGCCTCTTTGTTTCCAAAGACTTTTGCCCTGGATCTCTTGCAGCCCTCAGTCCTTAAAAGAGCACAGACCTAAAGTACTGCGGTGCAATATCACATGAGATGTTAGCCTGAGATCTTGCTCGTGTGATCTCGCACTAAAGTACTTTAGGTCTCAGTTCTCTGCGATTCTTGAAGCCTTCTAACATTTCCAATCTCAACACAAAGTTTTTATAAGGCAATGGGAGGTGTCGAGGCAATGGGAGGCTTCTAGCATGGGATTTATCTCCAAAATATGATTGCTGGGATCAAGGAACAGGCCAAGTGGGGGTCCCACCCACCAGATAGACGCCGTGGAGCAGCTGCTCCAAGGTACACTGGGGACGAAGGAGCTTTTTTCAAAATTGTTTCATTTCTCACAAGTCTCTGTGGAAATTAAGCTACCTCAATAAATCTTAAGTTTTCTCCTAATTTCTCCTTGGATGTTTCCCTTGATTATTCCTTAACTCGAAACTGACTCTGAGTGAGATTTGCATATATATAGATAATTGTAAAGAAAGGTATGTCTAGATATTTTCAAAGCTTTCATGACTCATGAATATAAAAATCATCATGTCTATATCACACCACTGTAGGCATGCAAACGTACAACCTCATGGAATTTCAGAGAAATTCAGAAGGAAATTCACTTGACTTTCTACACTTTGATCTTTTTCTCTAACCTTGTTATGATACATACAGAATAACCCTTGAGTAACAAGGATATGCACATGGAAACGTTTATGAGAGTAGTTATGAATAATTATTCAGCCACATACAGCTGCACTAAATTGAGTTAAAGTTTACTCTAAGAAATAGCACAGTCCAATAAACAGTCCAGATCATATACGTTTTACAGTCCAAAGAATATCCAATTACAAAGTCTTCTTACCAGGTGCCTTTGTCATTTACAGTAAAAGATATCAAAGTATAAGCACAGCAGAAAACCTTTAGATAGCAACAGAATGTCAGAGATACAGAATGTCAGAAATAAGGAATGTCAGAGAGAGCAAGCTATGATCTCTAGCTCCCTCTTATGGCAATTCACAATACAATCAACCAATCGGAACATAGTACAATCAATGCAGTGTCTTTGTCTTAAAGCTACAAACATACATTGTTGGTTTATATATTGCTAACCCAAGTAATTGGTGTACAGATTCCTAACAGTTATCATTTTCATTTCCTTTTTGCTTTGAAGGTAATAATGGGCAAGAGAATCAAGATTCTTGTGAACTGTTCCAAGTGATCAATGCTAAGGACGGAACGGAGAAGTTTGGAATTCGAATGGAATTCGAAAACCATGATAGAAACCAGTCAAAGAATTTCAACCAGGAAAGCTCATCTTCCACTGATGCTCCGATGCAAGACTTTCTTGCCCAACAAGAGGAAATAAGGAAAAAATATACTGGAAAATGTGTGAAGCTAATCAAAGCTAAAGTACAAGTAAATGAACACTATTTAACCCAAAACAAAGGAGAAGATGCTATAAGAAGACACAGTGGACAAAATTACAATGGGACATTCATTCTTTCTCTTGGAAATAAGTTCCTTACATCTCAAAAAGCGATTGACACAGAAGAGAAGCCTTATAAGTGTTTGGAATGTGGAGAATGTTTTAGAACAAGCAGGCAACTTACATCCCATGAAAAAATCCACATGGTCGAGAAGCCGTATAAATGCATGGAGTGTGGAAAGACCTTTGCTCATAGAAGAGCACTTCCTGTCCATAATAGGACCCACACAGGGGAGAAACCATATAAATGCATGGAGTGTGGAAAGACCTTTGCTGAAAGAAGTACTCTTATTTCCCATGAAAGGATCCACACAGGGGAGAAGCCGTATAAATGCATGGAGTGTGGAAAGACCTTTGCTCAAAGGGGTAATCTTATTTCCCATAAGATGATCCACACAGGAGAGAAACTATATGAATGCATGGAGTGTGGAAAGACTTTTGCTCAGAGCAGTGGCCTTAGAAGCCACAAAAGGATCCACACAGGAGAGAAACCATTTAAATGCATGGAGTGTGGAAAGACCTTTGCTCAAAAATGTAATTTTATTTCCCATGAAAGGATCCACACAGGGGAGAAGCCATATAAATGCATGGAGTGTGGAAAGACCTTTGCTGAAGGAGGTCATCTTATTTCCCATGAAAGGATCCACACAGGGAAGAAACCATTTAAATGCACGGAGTGTGGAAAGACCTTTGCTCAAAGAAGTACTCTTATTTCCCATAAGAGGATCCATACAGGAGACAAGCCATTTAAATGCATAGAATGTGGAAAGACCTTTGCTCATAGATACAAACTTATTTCCCATAAAATGATACACACAAAAGAAGCTGTGATGACCCGGGGTGGGCACAAAAGCAACAAAGTCACAAAAGTTGGTAACGTCCCTTTAATGTTTCCAATGTGACCCCCAATGTCCAGTTATCATCGGCTGGAGAAAAAACTCTCCCAAGAACAATTTTGAAAGGGAAGAAATTCAGTCTGAAACCAAAGTACATATAGATTATAAATAAAAACCAACACAAACCACAGCTGCAGCAATTAACGAGGCAGGCAGGATATGGAATTGCAGACTTCAAAAGATAACGAAACACACACAGTTGGGAGGACGCAGGAACTCAGATAAGACTTGACAAAACAAAGATAATGCATACTTTGCTTTCAGCAAGGTGCTGTGCGCAAACGTCCTTTTTAAATCCTGCTTTCCCAGCAGCGGCTAATGAAGGGAATCAGGGCCCTTTTCTCCCCTGTAACCCCCATAACTCACCTTGCTCCCTTCTCCGTTCCTTCCTGCATGCCCTAGGATGAAGAGGGTGTGGGCCTGCTATGGCAGTGGATAGCTTTTTTAAGAAGTAGGCACATATTCCGTCCAGTCCAATAGATAGAGATGGTTTTAGATTTTGTAGTGTTTTTTCAACATTGTCTTCTTTAAAATCGATATGTATTAGATCGTTGTAGTTGTCTGTGGTTCGACTAGGAAATACTGGGCATGATCCATTGCTGTTTAAAAATACTGAGCCAAAGAATGTGTTAAAGTTGTTGGCTTTAATGGTGTCATCGTTGCAGTCTTTACCATTAGGTCGTTTCAGGGGTGGGAGTCTTTTAGTTTGTTGTTTTTACAAAATTGTAGAAAGCGCGGGTGGAATTGGTGCACAGAAGGTTTTCCTCTTGTTTGATGTGATAATTGGTGCATCTGGTGGCATAATTTTTTTAAAAAAAAAACAATTTTATTGGTTTTTAAAGACAAACAAAAAATAAAAACATCCAGCTTTCTTTCATAAATATACAAGCAGTGTGTCGGTTGGTTTACCAATTTTTTGTGCATTCATTTCGTAGAATCAATTACAGTTACATTACATAATAACTCATATTATCAATCAGAAATTAAATACCCTAGTATCACTATTGAACAATCGTTTGACTATAATTTTATTCATTCATACTTTGTGAGATAACTATAATTTACTTAGTTTATTTTATAACAAATCATATAATCATACCAAATCTATCCTAAAAACATTTTATAGATATGATATATAAAAAAAGAAATATATCTTTATGTTATGTCTCCCCTTTAATTGCAGGAGGGCAAAATGAAACAGGCAGTTCACAAACCAAAAAGCAAACCTTCCCAAAAGGACTGCGGAAGGGTTTTCAGTCCTCAGCAATAAATCCAAACTCTGTCCGGCAAACTTGATGTAGCTATAAATCCCAAAGCCTCAAAGAGTTCTCTCCGTGTGTTCACTCCCATAAATCACTTTGCTTCTGGCAAAGCTCGCCAGCCAAGCCGTTTCCTTATATCCACTATGAGGGCGTGTTAATCTCCTTAATTAGTCACTGGCTCGACGCCTCCTTCCTAATTGGGATTGACGCCTCAACTTACGTCTGTTACGCACATCTAGCCAAGTTCTTTCCAAAGACTCCTCCCCACTAGAAAAGTCTCGCAAGTGTTCCTGGTTAGCTACTCCCGGCTGTTGCTCAGCCAGAGGAGAAGAATCAGAGGAGGTCGAAGGTCCTGACAGCTCTATTAAATCAGGTTCGTCCCTCATAGTTACATCCATTTCCTCATCCTGACTACAATCCAAATCACTCAACCTTTCCTGGCACAGTTGTTAAGTGAATCACTGCAGTTAAGTTAGTGCCACGGTCGTTCAATCTGGGTTTCCCCATTGCCTTTGCTTGCCTGGAGATCAGGTGACACCCTTCCCCCAGACACTGCAGTCATCATAAATGCGAGTTATTTCCCAAGGGCCTTGGTGCTGACCACGTGACCAAGGGGATGCGGCAACAGTCGTAACTGTGAAAAACAGCCACGTCCCTTTTTTTTTCTACTGCCGCTGTAACTTCGACCGGTCACTAAACAGACTGTTGCAAGTCTAGAGCTGTGCCGATGGCTGTCTCCTCCCTGGGCCTCAGCAGAGCCTTCAGCAACTCAGCTCTTAAAGAGAACCCAAGATCGCCTCCCCTTCCAGCTCAAGAGGGGTCCCTGGAGGCCTCTGTCTGGGCTCTTCCCCTTGGGAGGCAGGAGGTGAGGTTGCCGGGGGGGGCACAAGGCTGGGTGGGGAGACCCTCCCAAGGCCCAGGCAGAGAGAAACCACCTGAAGCCCAGGTCTGGCTGGTCAGTCCCGGGTGGGGAGCCCCGGCTGGGCAGGAGCGCGGGAGAAGGGGCCTCCTTCCGGGTGAGGAGGAGGAGGAGAGCCTGGCCACCTACCCAGTGGTTGGTCAACTGGTAGATGTCCCCTTCCACCTTCTTGGTGTAGGACACCACCTTCTCCACCTGGTGATCCTTCAGGAGGGCCAAGTCAGGAGTGGGGAAGATGGCATGGACCCTGCGGGGTGGGGTGGAAAGACCGCCGGCCTTCAGCAGGACTGGCAAAAACATGGGCACGGCAGCTGCCATGGCGGCCAGATGGATGGACTGTGGTGGTGGTGGTGGTGCCTTTTCGGGAGGTGGCAGATTCCTCTTGAAAAAGCACCCTTGGGAGAAGCATGGGAGGCCTGGAGGACTGAAAATCTCCATGGAGGTATTTAAAAACAACACTATTTCTATAGTCCCCAAGATGCTGCAAGGAGGGTGGAAAGCCAGGGAACCCGGATTTTGTTCAGAACCCCAAAAACTCCAGCAGACAGAGATGTTGGGAGCAGAACAAAAGGCAGAGCGATCGGACACGTCTATTTTTCTTATATTTCTCCCCACAAAACATCAGAGGCTTTCCCTCCACTTTTCTTTGCCATTTCCTCACTGCCCCTTCCAAGCTGCAGCCCAGCACAGTTCAGCCCCCCCCCCCGGCAACCCCAAAGGGTTACTCACAGCCTCTGCACCACGTAATCACGCAGGTCCTGGTCGGTGTTCTCGTACCAGTCCTTCCTCTGCTGGAAATGGGAGTGCGGGATCGCTCGCAGCGCCAAATACTGGAAGCGCCCAGCCCCGACAGCGGGTGCCGCTTCTCCAGTTGGGGGGCTGAAAAATGGACCACAAAAGACACCCTGCGGCTTCTCACTTGCGTCCCAGAGCCAGAAACTAAACCCTGAGTAGCAGCCTCAGGCCGTGAGGGCCAGTGGTCATCTCAGGGCTGAAGGAAAAAGAACTAGGGGGTAGGAAGCGCTTGGGGAAACAAAAGCTAAGGACCCTTTGGGTGAACGGTCCCAGAAGTCCCCCCTCGCTCCCTCCCCTACTGTCCCAGGATGGGCCTCTTACTTTGGTGCCCCAGGTGTCGCCGGGAGAGCCGGAGAGGAAAGGCCCGGCTGCCTGGTTCCTCCAACTTCAGCATCCCCGGGTGCAGCGGCTGCTTGAAGAGAAGGTTCCCCCCGTTAGCTTGGAGAGAAGGAAGGCCAGCAGGTGAGCAGACAGACACACGGACAGCTACCAGGCCGGGCTCTGGAGCTCCCACCCTCCTTCTGGCCACTGGCTGCTGGGCTCCACAGAAGAGAGGGCTCATCCAAGAGGGCACCCAACAGGCCCAGGGAAAAGGAGAAAGACGAAAGAAAAGCTGTGAAGAATGGCCTGGGGGTGAGGAGGGGGGGAAGTTTTCTCCCACTCCTCCATCACCACCAGCACAGCTGAGGGTGGGGAGGGCTGAGTCAGGGAGATCTCACCCCAAACTCAGGGCTTCCTCCATCCAGGGAAGGAGCCCCGTTTGCAGCAGAGCGAGGAGGAGGAATCGGATCCTGAGTGGGGATCCCCAGAGGGGGAGGGACCCATGGATTCAGCTGGGGGGGCTGGTCCTCCGCAAAGCCAGGCACCACCCAGGATGGAGGCAGCCAACGTGGTGCCCGTGGAAGTCTCACCGAGCAATGCCAGCCTGGCTGCTCTCTCTCTGTCTCTCAGCCGAGAGAGACCTGGGGCATCCCCGCCTCTTTGGAGCCCCACTGTGACCACTTGGGAGACCTGTGGGCTTCCAAGACCCAGAATTCCCCGGCCACCACAGCTGGCTATGGAATTCTGGGAGTTGAAGTCCACAGCAGAGGTGGTGTATTCAGCAGGTTCTGACCAGTTCTGGAGAACGGTGAGTGGAACATTTGAGCAGTTCAGAAAGCCACCTCTGACTGGCTCTGCATCCCACTGACTCCCGGCTGGGTCTCCTTTGGTCGCCCTGCAGAGGAGAACGGAGCTGGAAAGCAGGTCAGTGGGTGGGGAGGGAAGGGGGATTTTGCAGTATATCCTTCCCCTGTGCCCCCACCAGCAGGCCACACCGACAGAACTGCTAGTAACACATTTTCAGTCCCACAGCCGGTCCACAGGCCTTTAAGTGGCTACGGCTGGACCCCGACCATCAGGCCCAGCAGGCTCCCCTTGACTGCTGCCCAGAGCCTCCCCCCCAACCAACCTTTCTCCCTTGCTCTCCCCACAGATTCCCCGCCCTCCCCTGCCACCATACCTGGCTCGGGGCGCACCTCCTGGTCCAGCCGCCGTCCCACCTCTCCATCCTGGGGGCCGCCTTGGCCGGGGCTGCCTCCTCCAGGGGGCCGCACCCACCAGGCCTCCACCTTCCTCTGCAGGGCGAGGCAGTAGGCCTTGAGGTCTTCCTGCATCAGGTGTGCCTCCTTGAAGGGGATCTTCCAAACTGGGAAGCTAGCTACATAAGTCTCAATGTCCTTTTTTAGTGAGGGCCACCAGAACTGCCGCTTAACCAGGTGTAGGGTCTTCATGAAACCAAAATGACCAGCCGCCCTGGAATCATGGGTGTGTTGTAACACTTGGCTTCTCAAAATCTGTGGTATGTACAATTTCGCTCCCACCCAGGCCAAACCATCTCTAACGGTGCAGTTATTCGCATTCGCCAGGAACCACTCATCAGTTCTCAATGCTTTCTTAAATCGTTCCATCAAGTCATTGGACAGCTCCGCCTCTTGCTTCTTCTTTTGCACTCTGGTGATTACCGGGGCAGCCAGCTGGGTGGTTGACACGATCGGCCTTATCACTTCTTGATGAATACTGTTGTATTGAGGCATTCTTGATAAAGCATCTGCCATAAAATTTTTTCCTCCCGGGATGTACTTCAAAGAGAAGTTGAATCGTTTGAAATACTGGACCCACCTAACTTGCTTAGGAGATAACTTTCGAGGTGTTTTTAAGGCCTCCAGATTCTTGTGGTCATTCCATACTTCAAAAGGAAGTTTCACACCTTCCAGGAAATGTCTCCAGGTTAGAAGAGCCCAACGAACCACAAAAGCCTCCTTCTCATAGATGGCCCATCTCCTCTCAGTATCTATCAACTTACGGGAGGTGTATGCGCAAGGTTGTAGTGTTCCCTTTTTGTTTAATTGAAGTAAGACCGCCCCAACAGCCACATCACTCGCATCAGCTTGGATCACGAAAGGGGCATCTGTATCCGGGTGTTTCAACACTGGTTCTGCAGCGAACAGCCGCTTTAGCTTTTCAAAAGCAGCTTGGCATTCCATGGACCAATTCAATGGTTGGCTGGGCTTTGGTTTCGTTTCCCCCTTTGTCTTTAAGAGATTGGTGATAGGCATTGCTATTTTAGCGAAAGACGGGATGAATTGCTGGTAAAAGTTAGCAAATCCTAAGAAACTTTGAAGCTGCTTTCGGGTCCTCGGGGGGGGGCAGTCCAATACAGCTCGCATCTTCTCTGGGTCCATCTCGATGCCCTCGTGTGAAATGCGATATCCAAGGTAGTCCATTTTCTCTTGATGGAACTCACATTTGGACAGTTTAGCGTACAATTTGGCAGCTCTCAGTTTGTGCAGCACTGAGCGCACCAGTTTCACATGTTCATCTCTAGTCTCCGTGTAGATAAGGATGTCATCAAGATAAACCAAAACCCCCTTGTATAAATATTCGTGGAGCACTTGATTGATTATTTGCATGAAAACTGCTGGTGCCCCCTCTAGGCCAAAAGGGAGAACATTGAACTGGAAACAACCCATCGGGCAATTAAACAGTTTTCCACTCGTCTCCTTTGATTCAGATTCGGTAATACGCCTCCCTCAGGTCCAACTTTTTGAAAATCTTTCCTTTGGCCAGGAGGGCTAACATGTCCTTCATCAGGGGGAGGGGGTACACATTCTCCACGGAAACTGCATTTAAGTTTCGGTAGTCAACCACCAAACGTTTGGAGCCATCTTTCTTTTCACAGAACAACACTGGGGCCGGCACTCAAGGTCTAGCGGGTTCGATGAAACCACATTTCAAATTTTTATCGATAAACGATCTCAACTCCTCCAGTTCCCTTGGCGTCATCGAATACAGTCTTGGTTTCGGGAGCGTCACTCCCAGTAGAAATTCAATACTACAATCGGTTGACCGATGAGGGGGGAGCTTATCAGAAGCCTTTTCACTAAACATCTCTCTCAAGTCCCAATATTCCTTTGGGATTTTCTCCTCTCCCTCCAAGCTCTCGGCATGTGTGGAGGCTGACTCAACTGGGTTCTGAAGCTTCGGATGGGATCGCTCCTCCTTTTCTGGCCGCCTATCGGTGCGAATCCATATCCACCCTTTCCTCCAATTCACATGGGGATCCCACTTTCGGAGCCAGGGCAGTCCCAATATTAAAGGCTATTCCATCCCAGGGGCCACAATAAAGAACAGGGTCTCACCACGGTTACTCATGGTCATCTCTAGGGGTTCCATTATAAAACATGCAGGGCAACCTCCCGACACTGATTCATCCAGTAGGCAAAAGGATATGGGCGTTTTTAAAGTTCTCAGTCTGATGCCTATCTCCTTAACTATTTTCATGCTGATTACACACCTCGTGCACCCAGAGTCTAGTAAGGCCAACATGTCCCCTTCGGACCCTGAAGTGAGCACCCTTAATTTTATTGGGATGGTCACGGGCCCCTTGTTAGGACTTACCGGGACATCGTCTTCTGAGTCAGTTTCACTCTCATTGAGGAAAGTCGGAGGTCCCAGCTCCTCTCCTGCTGGAGGGACAACCTCTACAACCTCCCCTGTCTTTAACCCAGTTTTGCATGTCTTGGTTGGGGGGTTTGCGGGCTTCCTCCCTGCCTTCTGTGCTCCCTTTGGATCCAGCTTGACCCTGAAATCTGCAATCCGGTGGCCCTCCTTGCCGCATCGAAAACAGGCAGTGGATTTGGGTCTTGCCATCACTCCTCCCTTCCGAGGTTTTGGGGCCTCTCGGAGACGTGGGGGGAGCGGTTTGCTCCATACAGGGCCTCCTCTGCGTCTGCTTCAGGTCAGATCTATTTCAACTTCTTCCGCTAGCAAGTACCACAGTACTTGCAGATCATCTGGATCCCTTCTGGAGATGCACATGTGGTATATATCTTCATTTAGGCCATCTTTGTAGACTTCTATCAGGGCCCCCTGGGACCAGCCTCGGATGTGGCATGCCAGCTGTCGGAACTCTTGGGTGTAGTCAGCAACTGATCTCCCCCCTTGATTTATGGTTTTCATTCTGATCCTAGCCTTTCTCTCCACCAGGGGGTCCTCAAACCTCCTCCTCAATGAAGTCATGAAGACATTGAGATTCCGCAGTTGGGGGGAATTGTCATTATACAAAGTCACCATCCACTCTGCTGCTATCCCCTCCAGGGCCCTGGTAACACATCTCACTTTGGCTGCTTCAGAAGTAAATTCCCTCTCATATTCCTCCATATAGCTCCCGACTTGTGCCAGGAAGAAACCCAAATCCTTGGGATTCTCCCCAAACTTCACGTCTAACAGAGGCAGGTTGAGGGCTGTGCATCTTCCAGGGACCACACCTCCCACTGGGGGCCATGGGGCGGCAGCCGGCTGCTGTGCTGGTGTAGGCTGGACTAAGGGGGTGGGGGCAGCCCGACTTCCCCTGGCTGAACTCGCTCCCCCTTCCCCCTCGTACCTTGGAGCTATGCGAGGCTTCTCAGAGGGATCCTTGAGGAGTTGTCTGGCTTGATCTAGCTTGCATTCCATCTCTTCCTTTTCTTGCCACAGCTGCTCCCTCGCACGTCTTCGGGTTACAGTGATCCCAGTAGGGGGGGGAGGTTTTGGGATCCCTCCATCCAACACCCAACGACCATCTGGGCCTCTCAGCTGGGACTTCTTCCAGAGTAAGGTCGGTTAGCAGGTCGGCGGCTGGCACCTCCGGTAGCATCGTCGACTGCCCCCACCCCCACAGCTCCCTGGTCATCTTCATCACTAGCTGGAGATGACATGATGTGAAACCCCCTCGGAAGAAAAGTTGATATTTTCTCCGGGTGGGTTGATGGTGAGATTCAGAATAATGTCAGTCTGTGCTCCATTCAAAATCCAAGAAAGAAATACTCAGACTCCAATGGTTAGAGCAAAGGTCTTCTTTTACTAAATTTCAAAGTGGAAGCTACAGAGAAGATTCTGAATCTAAAGAATTTGGTGCGCAGATCACATATACAAAGGGATGGAATTGTTTCCACCCCCCAGAGTTCAAAAGACTCTTCCAATTAAAAGTTCTGCATATGATCATGTGGGCATCTTCAGGTGGTGATGAGGCCTCTGTCCGTTGACCTTGACATATTTTGATAAAACTT